>SCDZ01000435.1:0-133046 GCA_004143845.1 Drosophila lacertosa | reverse complement strand
AATAATAATAATAATAATAATAATAATAATAATAATAATAATAATAATAATAATAATAATAATAATAATAATAATAAAAATAATAATAATTATAATAATTATAATAATAATAATAATAATAATAATAATAATAATAATAATAGTAATAATAAATATAATAATAATTTTTTTTTTAATAATAATAATAATAATATGTGAAAAATTATTTTTTTTTTTAATAATTTGTATTCTTTTTTTTATAGTCAATGAAAAGGATTTAATTATACTGTTATTATTTACAACAATTTAAATAAAACTTATAGCTAAATTTGAATTCTAAGTTATTATTTCTACTTGATATTTTATAGGTAAGTTTACAAAAATCTTCGTGCTATTTAAATAGCATGGACATGTGTTTAAGTAACTTATTTATTTTTAATGGAATTTATTTTCCAATACATGCAAGCTTTTCAATCATATTGAAGCGTTTGACTTGTCTAACACTCATCATGTAATCATAAACACTTTACTTAACTAAATTGAATTCATTTTAAATAAAATAAAAATAACAAATTTATACTTATGTTAAAAAATAAACAAAAGAAAACAAGTTTACACAATTTTCTATACATCTTTTTGATTGGTCAAGTTTTGCTATCTGAGGCTTTAAAGTGCAGCCAAAATCAGATTCCAATGCGTCTCCAGTGAGGAGGCCAGTTGACCAAGGACGATTACGGCTGTTGACTGGACGCGGGCGAGGCGCGTTAACAGGCGTGAGGCAAGTGGCAAGTGGCAAGTGGCGGCCATGCATGCGGCTGCAGTTTTGTTGTTGCACAATCGGAGAAAGCCAAAGCAACCCAGAGACAAGAGACGCGGGCCAGGGGCGTGTGGCAGGGGCGTGTGGCAGACACGCACTTTCGCTGCGACGCGACTACGTCAAAAACTTTGTTTTGACAAATGATGTCGCTGACATTTTGTGCTGCGTCCCCAGCTGTCCTTGGCCCCGCACTCGGACGCGGACTCGGAGTCGGACGCACAGTCGCAGTCACAGTCGCAGTCACAGTTGCAGTCACAGTTCGTGCCCCCAGCTGACGGCGGCCGGTGGCAAATGCATATGTGTGCCACGGACGCCACTCGGACAACGGTCCTGATGAACTTTTGTTTGCCTCGCCGACAATTGACAACGGAATTATGACCTGCGCCGCCCACTCGCCACTCGCCACTCGCCACTGGCAGTAATCATTTTGCAATCATTTGCAGCTCAACAAGTCGCGAGTCGCACCCAAATGCACTTGCAACAGGCCAAGCCACAAACAGCTGCAAGTGGATGCAACCAAATGCGGCTGATTAGCCTCAAAATAGCTTTTCGAGGTCCACATGAATTGTGGGATTTGATTAGCCCAATAAAACGAAAAATATGTATCCAAATAAATTGAATACCTTTCAGTTAGGACACAAATAAAACATAAATACTATTCACAAACAAATCAAATGTTGTTTAAATTGAATTAATAATTAACATTTGTTTATCTGTATTTTCGCTTAAAGTCGCAAAATTCTCGACTTTACATTGTATATATACATATGTACATATATACAGTGTATACCATTAATATTTTATCTAGTAGTTAAAGTCAATAACTTACCACTTTTGAATTATACTAAAATAATTCTTATTCACATATAAAATTTGCCAACAAAAATAAAAATAAAAAATTAAACTACAAATATTTAACTTTCCTTTTTAATATATACTCATTACTATTATATACTAAATAATATTTCTACATACATATACATAGTAGTCTAATATCTATTAGAATTGACTTCAAAGTGGCTCCAAATGCGGTTTCACTCAAAAAACCTGTCGCTCTCAATGCGACACGAACGCACTCAAGAGCGCAGGCATTGCACTCAACTTCTCCGCTCGTTTCGAAAATGGGGAAACGTTTCGAAATCGAGCACTTCGAAACGCGCACAGCGAACGTCACGCAAAACCGCTCAATGAGGGGCAAGCGAAGAGCGCAACCCGAATGACTAAGTGTGCGAACGAGTGTGTGGGTGAGTGAGCGAGCAAGTGAGTGACAGAGTGAGTGAGACAACAGCGCGTTGAGTCGTTTCGCCGCCAGCTCCCACTCAGCAGCAGGGGGCAGGGCCTCGATTTGTGCGCCTAGTCCAAATACAAATGGCGTCCGCCGGGCAACGGGCGACGACTCATCAATTCCTGCTGTTATTGGGAATGCATTTGACGCATTCCCCACTTGCTGAGCGCAGTTTCTTTGCCTTTCCCAAACAGGCTGCGGCCGCGCTTATCACATGATCAGAGCCAGCGACAAGTGCGTGCCGCCCGCCCCCCCTTCGTCCAGTCGGACAGTCGCATTGTATGCAAATGAAGTCGCAGTACTTTTGTGGTGCGTGCCCCAAACAACTTGGCGACTTGGCAACTTGTAAACGATTATCAATTTGTCATAAATGGACGCTGATAGATGTTGGCCCGGCCAAAAAGGCGCATCTGCCCGCCGCGATAGGCCCAGAAGCCGACGGCCGCCAAGAGCGGCCGTTCGTGGCCAAAAATGGGTCAATCGGGGCTGGCTGTTGGGCCTAAGCGCTTGTAGATGCTAATCGCGTTTGATTTAAATACAACTTTGGTTAATTTATGTTGTCCACTGTCAACGCGCAGTTCGCTTCCTGCCACGCGGCGTGGCAAGCCGCATTTGGCCGCAGACGCAACCGCAGACGCGGCACACGACCGCCCGACCGAAAGGTCAGCTGCCGGCGACGATCGCCGATGCGGAAAACACAGATTGGCCCCAACGAAAACTAGGCATTTAACAATGCGACTTTTCTCGCTTACCGTTAGGCAATCCTCTTGAATAAAATCTTCCTCCGAGCAATTAAAATGTTAATAAAATTAACATAAATTTAACTCAAATGTGATCAGTTATATCTGTTTCAGGATCTGTCCTTCAATGGTAAGTGAATATGTCCCGCTCATAGTTATATGTAATTTAAGGATGCCGAGGACGAATTTAAGGCGTAAGTGAGGTTAAGTTGAGTGCGCGCCAAATAAACAGCCGCAAATATGTCGAAAACAATAAATTGCAAAGGGATTCAGCACACACACACACACACGCACACACACACAGAGAGTCGCACAAGATGGCGACTTTCAATGGCATTGCGGGAAATTCATGCAGATGAAAGGATCCGTCTGGGTTCCGGCTGGGTCCTGCGACGCTCTGGGCAAGTCAGCAGCCAAATATTTGCCGCGACGCGCACTTTATTATTATCCTTTTATTATCAATGAAAACACACGCACGCACACACACACACACACGCACACTGGCACACAAAGGAAAACCGCACTAAACCAACAAAAAACTAGCCGCATGTTTTGGAGCGCGCTGATTATTATTATCATCATCCAGCGCAAAGCTGTCCACAAAAGGGACGTGCCCAAATACACACACACACCGACACACACACACACCGACACACACACACACGCACAACAGTCTTACATGAGTTGGGGGCTATTGAATTAACGTGGCAACGTGGGCGGCTCTTCAATTAATCGCACCTTTTCAGCACACACACACACACACACACACATACAGATACACATTATTAGACAGCCTCTTTCGCAATCTGAGCTTCCCCTGCCCCTTTTTTTTCGTAGCTGCCACTTGCCGCGCAATTCAAATCAAAACTGGCAAAACTACTCGTTAAATCAACTTTTGTTTTTCAAAGCAGCCCCAACAGCAACTCCCCTTTACACCCCCCCCCCCCCCCCCCCCCCCCCCCCCCCCCCCCTTTTTTTGCCACATGCCACACTTGACTCTACTTTGCCGGGGGCGCATTTATTTATTGAAGCATAATTTTCTATTTGTTGTTGGAGAATTGCGAACTGCGAACTGCGAATTGAAATCAGCGAGCAATGGGCGAAGGGGCAGAAGGGGGCGAGGGGGGTTTTAAAAACTATCAACTGCATTTGACAGCTGCTTTTAATTCAAGGCGTCTGCTGCTCCGCTTTTCAATCCCACTGCGAATTGACATGCGTGTTTTCCACGCGCCAAATGTGCCAGAAGGGAAACTGAAGAGCTGCCGAGAAAATCGTTGATAGTTAATCAAAATGTGAACAAAAGTTGTTCGTTTAAAGTGTTTAAATTTGTAGGCAGTGTGAAAAATAATAGTAGAAAAAAATAAGAATTAAAATATTTCAAATGTTTTTGAAAGCCTTTCGGTCTTGTAAATTTAACAAGCGATAGATTTGTTAGAGATGGACTTCTTCTTCTTGCTTTTTATGTTTTTACACAAATACCCTAGAAAAATTGCTGTGCATAAAAACAGAAGACTGCGAGTAATAAGAAATTCAAATATATAATAAATTAAAAAAAGTTTACTTGAAATATTGATTATTTAGAAAACATTTATATTTCTTTGTGGGAAGAGAAATCATTGTGAAATATATAAAAATGTTGAATCTTGCGATTATCCAACAACATCGAACTGTGGCCTATGTCGATTGTTGTCATCAATTTAATTTCATTTAAATTTAGTCCCACAAGAAAAATAATATATATATATATATATGTAACGAAAACTACTTTAAGAAGGTCTTTTCTAAAACATATTCGCATTCAATTTACTAAATACTCGTTCGAATTATTGTCTGATTTTTTTTTGTCGGCTGACAAACAGGCAGAAGGACAAAAGGACAGACACAGTGGTGAGTTCTTAGCCAATGTAAACGATTCGAGTTTTGTGGATTGCATTTGAGGTTTTGGTTTCGGATTTTGGCAGGCCAACAAAATATACAAAACAAAAGGAAATTATAATGACGAGGCCTGAAAGTACGAAAGTCTAAATGTATGAATGTATGAATGTATGAATGTATGAATGTATGAATGTTTGAATGTATGAAAGTATGCAGTGCACGTTTGACTGGCAGACAGGGGGGGGGGGGGGGGGGGGGGGGGGGGGGGGGGGGGGGGGGGGGGGGGGGGGGGGGGGGGGGGGGGGGGGGGGGGGGGGGGGGCACCGCAAGGATGCATGCACGTAAAATGCAGCTCATTGTCGGCTCGACGTGCGGGCTTGTGGCACATTTACGGCGCCCAACGTGAAATCCCTGACCAAAAGCACTCAAAAAAGAAGCGCAAGCGAAAAAAACAAAAAAAAAAAACAGCAACAGAAACAGAGCTAGAAAGGTGTCCTGTGCAAGGACATGCTAATGTTATTTTTATATTTGTACGCGCCGTAAAAGAGCAGCGCCAGCTACTTAAAAGGACCGCCTTTGTTTTTGGCCGTGCATGTGTTTAATTTTAATGAAATTAACGCGTGTAATGGCAGCCACGCCCCCAAAAAAAAATATAGAAAAAAATAGATCCACCTGCCGCTCCGGCTTTGCTGTTTTCTCTTATGCTCGTCTCACACTTTGTTTGCTGCTAATCTCCTGGTGTCCGTCCGGGTGTCTATGGTGCTTTTGATGTATGTCATGCATGGGCCACTGTCTACCCGTCCGCCCCCGCCCCCGCCCCCGCCCCCGCTCCCGCTGCCACCTGCAGCTGAAGTGGGTGGACAAACGTGTTAAATGTTAATTAAAAAGCAGCCGCTGTTGCCGCTGTAACAGTAACAATCGCAGCCCATGGAAACTTTATGCGTATCTCTCGGTTTGGGCCCAATCTGGTGGCTCGAAGATGCGGCTTAGTGCAGCTTGCACGGCAGGCTGGCTGCACATAAACACTCCTAATTAAGGACGCGTCCGCCTTTAACTTGGGCTCGGGCACCACGGCCGGGCCGGGCGCTTAATTGGCCAGCGTTCTTTTTGCTAGACAATCGCAAACAGACACACAAAGTGCTGAACAAACGAACAGGTTAACAAGGCACAAACACACACAGAGAGAGAGAGAGAGAGAGTGAGAGAGAGTGTTAAAGGGAAGGAAGAAAGGACTATTAGCTGGGAAATGGGAGATGGCAACCGCAGGTTGGACAAAATCGGCGGCCTAGCCAAATAAAATGTCATCTTAAATATAATTTTCGCGTGTTTTTCTTTGCCACGTGCTGTTTGTTAACCGTTACCCATCCCGTTACCCGTTTCGCTTTGGGCTTTGGGCTTTGGGCTTTGTTGCTGGCCCGGAGAAAAGATTTGCAAGCGGTCGCATGTGTGAGCCGTCTAAGCCAGGACCCTTTGGTCGGCTCTGCCTGACTGCCAGATCCTGCTGCAGTTGCATAGTATTTTGTAGGGACATTCGATCGCCACGACACGAAAGGACCCTACAACTCCTGTTGTTCACAACAAATAAAAGGATTCAAAAATAGTTAATAATCAATACTTATCTATTGACAAATTGTTTGCTACCTTTGTCAAAATATAAATGCTGACAAATCGAGTGGCAAAAACAATTTGCTCAAATCTCGTGTTGTGCACACTACACACACACACACACACACACACGCACCGCTAGATCCGCGTAAAAAGCAAGAAAGAAAAGCAAATGAGGAGCCCAAAGAACTGTTTGCAGGGGCATGAAAAACTTGCCACAACGCGCCTTGTTGGTGGTCGGAGATAAACGCATAAATGACGAGCTGAAATCTTTTTGCCGGGGCATTTTCTTAAACCTTGCGCCACTTGCCCCACTTGCCCCACTTGCCCCACACACTCGCGCCAGTGCCAGCGCCAATGTTAAAAAGCATTTTTTGTTAAGCCTTTCAGAAAAAACGTCGCTTACCGCCGCACAGGACACAGTCAACAGCAGCAGCGAGTCCTTGCGGCGGCAGGAGGCATGTGTAAAAATTATAAGAATTTCGCTCTCAAGTTCTTTAGTCGTTGTGTGGTTACATTTTTCTGTTGTTTGCTGATTCTAGTTGTTTTTTTTTCTTCTCTCTCTCTCTCTCTCTCTCTCTCTCCCTCTCTCTCACTCTGTCGCTCTTTTAGAAAATATGCATGATGTTTTATTTTCACCTTTTCTGCTGACTCCTTTTGCTTTTGCAGCAGCTGCTGTATTTATTTTATTAAGAATGTGTAAATTTCTACTTTATGCAAAAGCAGCGGCCGCGACTTCTTAGCATTTTTGCCCATTCAAGAAATGTGAACAAAATATATATAAACACACACACACACACACACACACATATATATATATATATATATGTATTATAGTATGAAGAAAAAAGACGCAGCAATGCGTTTGATGCTGCTTGGATTGGTTTGAGGCTTAAAGCTTAAGATAAAATACAAAAAAAAAAAAAAGGCCGGCCTTAAAGCAGCCTATGACAACTTCTTAGGACACGCACAAACATGTCCTTCGCCCAGGCCCTAAATAGCCAGCTAGCTGGCCACAGAGCTTGAGCCATTAATCGCATTGGTGTTTATTTAGCTTGTAATTACATTCATTTATTTACTTATTGACTGTGTCGACGGACCAGACTCCCCAAATAACTAACAATATTCAAGGAGCGGCCAAGGCGCATTCCTCTCCAGCTCTGACCTAGACTAAGCCGCAAGAAGGAGGCTGGGAACGGGGGGCGGGGCCAACCCCCATTAAAAGCCAATATCTTTGAGCTGGCAGCAGCCGCAGCCAAATAAGAAAAAATGTCTTTGAATGACTGACAATCAATTTGGCCAGGGCCAGGGTGGTGCGGCGGTGCGGTGGTGCGGCGGTGCGTTCGACAGTGGTCTCGTGTCGCCTTAACGAACGTTGAAAATTACTTTGACATAAGTTAATTAATCTTTGGCGCGCAAAGTTCGTGTCTGAAATATCGCAAAATGTTTGCCAGCCACGAGACGAGCGCCCGTCAGGATGTGAGCACCACTGGGCACCACCCAGTGGAGTGACTGACTGACTGGCTGAGTGTCTGTCCGACTGTCTGCATGAATGAAATATTTGTCAATGAGTATTGCTAATTTACAAGTTTGATTTGAGCGCGCGCCGTTGCCGCCTCCACTTCCTGGCCGAAAAGAGATAAAGCGCAGGTCGCCCAGGACGCCCAGTCCTTGAAAAATGGCCAGGGCATTCTTTTGGCTAGCCGTACATAAATAAAATTAAACTCACTAACGTGTTGTCCACCGCTTCCTTCGGGCCGGGCCGAAAGCACTCGCCAAAAACTTTTACCTTCTAGTCTGCCTAGCTCTGTTCGACTCTGTTCGAGTGTGTGTTTGAGTGTGTGTTTGAGTGTGTGTGTGTTTGTGTGTAGCTACTTTCAGATGCAAGACGTCGTCCGTTGAGCCACAGTTCGGAAGTGACTCGCTTAGCCAACAAGCAAAAAGGTAAATCTACTCTAACCACAGTTTGGCGACTCAACTAGCTCAGGAATTCATTCATTGCCAGAGATTGCAACTCTTGTCGGATCTTTAATTGTCCTTATGCGATGTTTGTATGTTTTGAGCGAAATTCCACTTTTGCATATACACTTTCCTCATATAACATATGAAGTTCCCTCGGTTAATTGGACACTTTTGTGAGCTTGAGTTTTTTTTAGGAAGTTCACAAATTGTTATAGATTTACATATATACATATGTATATATGTTTATTAGTGTTATTTTATTTATTGTAAAATATAAATATTATATTATTATTATATATATTATTTAAAATCAATCTAGACGACAATAAGTGATTATTTTAAGATTGGGATATTTACAGAGGAAATGTATTATATATATATGTCACACATATGTATGTATGTACATATATGTATGTATGTATGTGTATGAAGAAGTGAGCAATGGCCTTATATCGAACTGGTTCCACTCCTCGCCAAGTCCTGTTCAGGTCCTGGGCAAACCCACAAAATCAATGAGCCTTGCCATATGCCCAACTCAAGCTTGAGCTGTGTCCACTTCCATGGGCCGCTGATAGTTGCTGGCTGAAGTGGACCACCTAGCGGGTTACAAAGCGTGTCCTGGCTGAGTCCTTTGCAGTCATTTCTCATACAATTGCCACTGTCATTTGGCTGTCGCCCGGGGTCGACGGCGGCAACTTGTAATGGACTTTAATCAATTAATTTGAAAACGCTTTTCATTGGCAATGTGCGAGGACGAACAAGAAAGAGGCCGGGGGGAAGGGGCAAGGGGGGCAGAGTTTGGACAATGGCAAAGCGTCTGGCCTGGTCGCCGGCCACTTTCTTGCAGACCCTCGACCAGAAATGCGAGACAAACGGAAGCCAAGCCAAGCCGATGCCAAAAATGTAGCTGCCGTGCAGAGTCCAGGGACAAGAAAAAGAATAAATAAACAACCCGCTTCGGGCGGAGTGGCAGGATTGCCAGGGAAGGTGGTGGCAGGGGATGGGAGGTGGGTTGACAATGAACAGGACACAACGAACGCACTTAAAACACAATGATGCTCATTGTGTCTGACAGCCTGGCGGCGGGCAAAGGACGAGCCCGACTGGGGAATGGAGCGGATTGGAGGCTGTTCCTGATCCGTTGGAGCCGCACACCTAAGATGACAACGACGACGACGACGACTACGAGGACGACGAGGACGATGTGCTGGCTGGCGTCTGTCTGGGCCTGCTGCCAGCTCCCTGCTCCGTTGGCACTTTGATTACGCATCGGCTTTGCCAGCTGCCTGCTGTCCTCCTGTAAGTCCTGCTCCCTGCCAGCTCGCTGGCGTCTTTTTCGGCTGGGCAACATTATTTGGCATTTGCGTTTGTTGTCCTTTTGGCACTTCAGTTTGATTTCGTTTGTCCTGCCATGCTGTTGTCCTGTTGTCCTGTTTTGGTCACGCACTTTTGGCGTCGCCGCGCCCCGGCAATTAATCGCGCTCTGGGCCACTTCTCTGTGTTTGCCAGTCATTGAAAACAAATTAGTGTCGATGAAGTCAACGAGTTCGAGTTACGAAAGCAACTAATGACCAAAGGACTTGCAGGATATTCCGCACTTACAGCCTAAATACTCCTTATCCATTTGCGAGCAGTGTAAAAACGCCGAAACATAAGAATTTCAACTGGTTAGTTTACTCTTTCTATCTCTCTCTCTCTCTCTTTCTCTCTCTGTTAGCCTTCACCTTTTTTGCCCTCCCACTTGAGCCACCTTCAAGTTGAGAACGTCAACCAATTTCAAGTCACAATGACACCGAGTGGCAACATTGGCGATGGACCCTGCAAATGGCAAGAAATCAACGTCAGCTCAGCGGACAACAACTGCAAATGCTCGTGTGGCCAATGCTAGACTAATGGATACCCTGTAAATATATCTAAAAAATATATATAGAAGAACCCTTAAAGTTGTCTATAATCTTTTATATATACATAGAACGATATAATTTCTATACTTTAATATTACATTCATTTATCATCATCATTTATAAATGTTTATTTGTTAGTTATTATTATCAGATATAATATAAGTTTATTTCTTCAATTGGATTTGAGTCGATCAGCTTATCTGCATTGAAATATTTGGTGGGTATAACCCAATGCTCTCCTCTGTGCTTACAGGGTATACAAATAGAATGAAGTCAAACGAAATGCAGTTGGTAAAAGAATTAAATCAAGAACTCATTAAGGCGCCGGATGCAATCACACTTTGCGCTATTCAGCGAGCCACTCTCTCTCTCTCTCCCTCTCTCTCTCTCTCCCTCCCTCTCTCTCCCTCCCTCTCTCTCCCTCTCTCTCTCTCTCTCACTTAGCCGACCGGACCCCACTGTGGCCCCTATCTCATTCCCTCGCCTCGCTGGCTCCAGGAGGTCCTATAAAAATGGCGTCAACACACAGTGCGAATGTCGCCGCTGCAGTTTCTCTTCGCGTCGCCGTCGCCGTCGCCGTCGCCGTCGCCGTTTGCCGCAAAAAGTGCGCACAATTATTCATTAACTTTGCACCGGAAAAGCAGAGAAATTAAAAACTGCCAACGCCAGGATAAATAGGGACAAAGTGCAGAAATTAAAAATATGAGAAATAGTACGGAGAGCATGCAAAAAAAAAATTAATATGTATATACATATGTACACATATATATGTATATATATAAAAACAAAACAAATGTTGAAAAATAGAAGAAGAAAAAAGAAAAGCTGCCAGAGAATGGAAATGAACGCAGAAACTGAGGCCGAGCCGAGAGCGGAGAGTCGCCATGGCAAATGCTTAAATAACGGTGCCCATTGCGGCCCAGCGTGTGGGCGGGGCTGAGGCTCGAGTCGCGGGTTCACAACTAATAAAACAAAAGTCAAAAGTCCTTAAGCGCAATGAAGAAGCTAAAAATGCAACGCAGCAGCAGCAGCAACAGCAGCAGCAGCAGCAGCAGCTTAAACTACAAAAAGAGCGCGACACTAAGTAACGGGGCAGGAGGCACGTGGCATGGGGCATGGGGCATGGGGCTAAAAGGCAAGGCTTGACGTTGGCGCAAAAAAGGGTTAAGGCTGATGAGCTGATGCTGATGCTGATGCTGATGCTGACGCTGTCGACCCGCAGTCGGCGTAATGAGCGCGCTCGCCGCTGCGGGCAACCATAAAAATCCCATGCAATCCCCGAAAGCCCGCACTCCGCCATTTGGCTGCTGCCCGGCAAGCATTTGGCGCAGTGCACCCATCGCCCATCGCCCATCGCCCATTGGGCGGCGCCTGAAAGCATGCAGCACTTATTGTTTTATTCGCCAGCGTGAACGACGATGGTGACGATGGCAGCATATCCGCTCCACGTCACTTGTGATAATTGCGTGCAGCCGGTAGCTGAGCAACCAGCCTCTACTCAACAGCCCCCTTCCCTTCCCTTCCCGCCCCCTTTTGGCCATTTGCTGGAATTCTAAGAAACGCGAACGCGAACGCGAACGCAAACGAAACGAAATCTGGCAACGCCAAGTGACACATGCAAAAAGGCGCCACCCGAAGCCCTTAGACGGCCGCCTCAGCCAACTGTGAAGCCTTTGTGCATATCGCGAACCGGATCAGCGCCAGCGACAACTACACACAAAAAAAAATATATATAAAAAAAAGGAGCCCGCAGAAAGAACAGAGGGCGGCGCGGGGCGGGGCGTGGACAAGAACGAAGAAAAAAAATCATAAAAAATAATGAAAAGTAAAACAAAATTTGCAGCAGAGAAATGCGAAATAAAAATTCATAATTACGTTTACGCCGGTAATTAAAAATTATTGTAATACACGCAATGGGCAGCTGGCCACGCCCACTTTGCCCACATTCCCAAAATGCGACTCATGTGACCAGCGAGTGGGCGGGCGCTGGATAGGAATGGGGGCGGAGGGGGGGGGGGATGGCTTTTGGGTCCACAACGGTCGGCTGCACAAATCACGGAAGCCGCGACAGAAAAAGTTGAGCGCCCAAAAAGGATGTGAGGACGCGAGGACGCGAGGATGCGAGGATGCGAGGATGCGTCTGGTAGACGACAGCGGCGGTAATTACATGATAAAAACTATTTAAGTGGTTGCCAGATACGCGGCGAGCAGGAAGACCCAGCAGGCCAGGCAGAAGGGGTTAGCTGCAGCTCGGCCCGAGCTGCAAATGAAGGCGCCAACGGAAACGGACGCCAAGCGAGGAGGCGCGGGGATGGGGCGGTGGGGGCGGGGGGGGCGGACATTATAGTCTTCAAAACGAGTTGAGAAGCCGCACAGAGACCATACTTTATATGTACATATGTACATAAATTATTTTAAGGATTGGGAATCTATTCTTCAAGTCTAAGGATCTGCGAGTCATTAAACAGAGGCAGTGACAAAGAGAGAGAGAGAGAAGGGGAGAGAGGGAGAGATAAAGGCTGGTAAAACAGGCTTGCTATTTATTCTCTTTCTATTTATTTATCAAATTATTTATTGATATTTCTCTTTATCTGTGTATCTATTTATCTATCGATCTTTCAATCAATTTATTTATCATTCCATCTCTTAAGTGATGCATTTGTTATTTGTTTTTCATCCTCTCAGTAGAATATATCATAATAATAATCTCTCAAATTTGATTGCGATTGCAATTCGCGCTTTTATCAATACAATTAAAATGAGAATGTTTCATCGGAATAATTAAGGCATGTTCCATTGATGGCACAGGCGATTGCACAAAAGCGATGTGAATGACGGCTTCGTGCGTTGTGCCATCAAAGTGAAAGCTCAAAGGCCACGCCCCCCACCCCCCTAGTTTTGGGCGGCGGCTGCAGCAGCAGCGGGCACTTAAATTACGCACACATCGTTAAACGCGCGTTTGCAAATTGAACAATATTTGAAAAATTACATATACAAAAAAAAAAATTGAAGCTCCAGCCCCAGCTCCGGTTTCGGCTCCGGCTCCGGCTCCAGTCGCAGCAGCCACCCCCAACATATTTAGTGGAAAAAAATTCGCGAAATTTTTTATTAATGTTGCGGCAAGGAGACGCCGCCGGGCAAAAGCCGTGCGGCTCGTTAGCAACTTAAGTTGAGCTATTGACGACGAGGACGAAAAGGAGGACGAGCACGAGCACGAGGACAAGGACGAGAGCGCGGCGCGCCGTCAAACAAAAGGCAAACGTCAATGCGCCGTCGAATTGGCAACATATTTGCGAACAACGCGACGCGCGAATAACACTCGCCCCGCCCCGCCCCGCCCCTGCCAGCCCCTTAGATCGCCTGCGGCATATGCGCGCAAGAAAAGAAACAAAAAGGGCAGCGCAGCGAACGACAGCAGCATGTGAAAGCCGCCCCCCCCCCCCCCTCACACAGCGACCCCCATCCAGGCCCCGTCCCTGCCCCCAGTCACATTCCCCGCGCGTGTTTGATTACCACGCGCGGTTACACGCAAAACAACGCAATGTTCGGCATGCATGCCGCCAGTCGAAGCCCTGGCTATCAGGCTGCGGGGTCAGGGGTCGCAGGGTCGCTGGGTCGCTGGGTCGCTGGGTGGGTGGGTGGGTGGAGCGGCTGCTGTTCAATACGGAGGTCGCGCTCGAGCTGCAAGAAAAATCGCACAAAATCCCACTTGACAGGCGTAGTTAGCGGGCATCAGCAACAAATGCAAATATCAGTCATGTTGCCAGCTAGCGAGGGTTGCTCCGAAAGTCGCAAAATATACTTCACTTAGTATTCGTTTTTGTTTTTATTTTATTTTTATTTGATATCCAATTTCTTAACAATTTATTCTAAACAGGATGTTTTAAATACTAATATATCTTTTAAAGCTGTCTTATTAAGAAAGGCAAATAGAAAATTTTCAGTATCCACAATTATGCGATTAAACAAAATCTATTTTGAGGAGCAGAGCAATAAATTCTTTAGGTATCTGTATAGCCTATTTGCCAAATAAAAGAAATTTCCTTTCAGACAAGCCCAATTGTTTTTCCGTTAGCTTGTATTGGTGAACTTGACGTGCGACCCTCGGGGCTGGGCTTAAACATCTTTTGATATATTGAACGGTGGCGACTGGCGGCCCGTCGACTGCGGTTAATGGCTTATTTAAAATTGTGGCGCGGCGCATTTTGAGAAATTGGCAAAACTGGCGGCTGGAAATTGATACGCGGCAATCAGTGCGACAATCCCCCGGCCAGAGATGCGGGCTTTAAATCATAATCAGTAAAATGGAAAAAATATAAATAATGAAAATTACAACGGAGCCGAAGAGCTGCAAAAATTGAAAGTAGAGCGCGGAGGGTTGGCAAAAAAAAAAAAAAAAAAACACAGAAACCCTGTGGAAAAAAATTTGCATAACTTTGGGTGGTTCGAGTGATTTAGATGTGGTGGGTGGGGCGACGCTGTGAATCAACAGGATGATTACGCCGAGCGCAGAACGAAGGAGGCGAAAGGGGAAAAAAAAAAAAAAAAAAAAAGGAAATGGGCGAGAGGAAAGAGGCTAACAAAAAACCAAAATGAAATTAATCTAATAAGGCAACATTGTCGTCGTGCCGTTGTTGTCCTTGTTGTTGTGGGCCGTGGCAAGTGGTCCACAAAGTTTGTTAGCTTCTTACAGAGGTTGCTTTTATCCCTGTTGTTGTTGTTGTTCTAGATGTTGTTGTTGCTTTTGGGCCCAAGTCAATTTTACAAACCATTGATGCAGAAGATCAAACTTCCGCAAATGTTGTTAATGAAATATTAATGCGAAAAGGATATGCAATTGACAATTGTCTCGCTCCATATACTCCCCGGCCCGCCGCCGCCCGGCCGCCATCTGCTCCGGGTGGGCTTAAAACACAAAGCCGCTCATTTGCATAGAGCCGCCGATGAGAAATTGAGGAATCAGAAATGGCAACGGCCACTAGAGGGAATCGCTCTAAATTAAATTACAATCCCATCTCTACAGATAATATGAAGCAGAAACAAAAGCGGGCCGAAAAAAAACTTTCAAAAAAAAAAAAAAAAAGCTCGCAGAGCTAAAATATAATCACGGCCATTAATCATGGCGCGCAATTTTCCAGCGTCGGGCTGCAGCTTCAATTGACATTTTCCATTTGCTGGCGCCCAGCGTCTTATGCAAATTTCCGAACCGCCCCGTAAACTGCTAAGCTGGCATCGCCCAGCGCTCAGAGCCACGTATTGGCTGCAGTTAAAAGCATTGATAAATCATAACCACAATGCCCCACACAGATTTATTGTGAGTACTCCAACCCACCCAACCGTAATACACCACCGCCACCACTGGGCTAGGAAAGGGGTCGAGCCTTCGATTTGCATTTGAATTGATTACCAAAAATAAAGGAGTTCCAACAACGTTCCTTAATTCACCTGAAGCAGACCTTATGCTTCATTCTTTTAGAAATTTTATAGATTCAACCTATGAACAACAAATATAATTAACACACTATTAGGAACATAACAGAGTATGTCTTGAAGCTACAATTTTTAATTTTTAGCTGATTTTATTACGATTTTCATATTCCTATATCTTCCTTTTCACTCATTTTTTTCTAACGCTGAAAAGTATGCAATGTTTTTTTAATTTCTGTCTGCTTCAAATGAACAGACAACAAATATGCCACACTTTGTATAAGCCACATAAATATAATGTAAGTTGTAAATAAAATGAAAATAATTAAGTCCTTTTAATTAAATAAATTAAAATTTAAAAAAAATTTAACTAGCCAGCAAAATGACGTCTTATTAACGAAGTATTAAATTAACTGCACGTTCTAAATGTCATAAATAAATGTGAGTCTTGCTTGAGGCACACATAAGTAACAATATAAGAAACATTAATTTATAATTGATTCAGAGACTATATGCTATGTGAGCTGCACTTGGAGTCATCCTTTGGTGCTGGCTTGCAGCTGACTTTAAGGCCAGATTGGACAGATGGGCAGGATTGGGCGTCGATGGCAAGTGTCGTTTGTCGTCTGCGGGTGTGTTAAGTAAACTGTCAATATTTGATGTATGTTAACACCCAGTGCCTACACACGCACACACACGCACACACCCACACACACACACACTGAGACGACCGACCTGAAGCCCAGAGCCAGAAGTAGAGTCCTTGCCTGGCGTGTCAACAAACATTCTCGTTGATGACGTCGTCGTCAACCTCGATGTCGATGTCGATGCCGATGCCGATGCTGATGTCGATGTCGATGTCGATGTTGTCTGGAGTGCCGCCGTCTGTTGGCTGCCTTGTTAAACGGATTTGCCATATTTTGCATGTGTATCTAGCCATATGCACCATTTGGCAGCCAAATGCCAAAAGGCAGCCGCAAACACGCGCGCAAGGATACGAGTCGGCCAACGTGGGAGGGGCAGCCACAGACTGCCAGACAGACAGACAGGCAGACAGGCAGACAGGCAGACATGTTGTCTGCCGCCTGGCAACGTTTTACTGTTATTCAATATGTCAAAATCGTGTCAATAACGTTCAAACAAGCCCCAACCGGCAACGAGAAGTGGCCTGAAGGATTACTCTTGGCTGTTAACGGGCCAGGCCGCCATTTGCGGTTGCACCTTGCCTTCGCTTGGCTTCGCTTAGCTTTGCTTGGCTTGACTGGGCGTGGCAACGCAGCTGCAACAATTTGGTTAAAGCCATTGGCAAACAACAAGAGCGTTGTTGTTGCAGCGTCTGTGCGGCAAACTTAATTAATCAATTTCAAATCAATTACCACAAATTTGTTACCAATATGCAAAGACATGAATCAGAGCAGAGTCCAGACTGGCCCCAAGATAAGAGCCCGGTGCCGGCGGCGCATAAACAAATCTTGGCTGTCAAAAGTGCTCACAGCCATTGTGCTAATCTCGACTGAGGAGCGGGGGGCAACAACTCTAACGGCATTCAATAAATCACTAAACACTTGAATGACGCTGCCAATGCAACTTGCAACACATTGCGCACACTTGCAACGAGCGGCAGGAGAAGACGATGGCACTGCGACTGAAACTGGTGCTTAACAGGCAACCGACATAAAGGCACAACAACAACAACACACACACACGCACACATATGTATTGTAGTAGTGTGAGTAAGGCGGAAGCGGGCAGCGACCGGATGCAATGGCAAAGGATGCAGTTGCCGTTGCCGTTGTCGTTGTCGGGCCCAGGCTGAGAGGCCCCGGCCAAGGCTCATAATTCAAAATTGAAATTGCAACAATCAATTGCAACAACATGCAACAAATCGTTTGTTGCCTCGTAGCCTAATCACTGCACGTTAGTTGAACGGCCGGCGGAAGCCGGCAAAAGGATGCGAATGCGAATGCGAATCTGAATCTGAATGCGAATGTGAATGTGAATGTGAATGGGTTGGGCGACTAAGCATTCGGGGTTGACATATAAATCTCAGTCGAAGCAGTTGAATGGATGAAGATCTGGCGCGGAGGCGGGGACATTCTGATTGGATTGCTTAGCTAATTTTAGATAATTTCTCAAGCTGCCACTCGACCTGATTAACTGCTTATTGGGCATTTAAAGGTAAATATATAGTAGCGTGCGATTGATTGATTTTAGGCCAGCCAACAAATTAAAGCAGGCCTTAAAATATTTAATCGATTAGTGGCAAGTGATTGAATAATAAAACTGTAGCCAGGTCAAAGCTTTATTTATATGCGAATCTCAACTGAAGCGTTTAAATAATCAAAGTCAAAGGTTATTTGTTCGGCACTTAATTGAGCTGATGCCCTGTAGTTAGTTCATAGTTTCACTTGTTTGCCCCTAAAATGATTTGTAATTAAATTGACCCCCCAAGCCGAGCTCGACCCGTGTCCAGGCTGAGGTTTCCTTCGCTGCAATTTATATGACAAACTTCATATTGTGTGCGCAGAGATTAGGGTGTGTGTGCCTGTGTGTGTGTGTGTGTGTGTGTGTGTGTGTGTGTGTATGTTGTGTGGCTGGACCAATGAAGCGTTGGGTGTAATTAGTGCAGTTCACCAGCTTTCCGCCCGCACGCCTGCCTGGTTGGCTAATCTGTGATTTTCCAAATTGTTTCACAAGTGTCATAAATCAATGAAATACCAATAAGTCGTTGTTGTTGCTGCTGCTGCTGCTGCTGCTGCCGTGCTGCAACTGTTGGAAAATGCAAATTTGGCAAAAGGATATGACCATGCATAAATGACATTTGGGCGCAGGAGCAGCAACCTGGACTCGACAGACGCAGACAAGACGCAGGTCAAAGGGCGGACAGCGGACAGAACGGAGTTGGAGACGAACGAGACAAACATATTTCATGCAGTCTCAATTGGAATTCTAAATCAATCAGATTGAGACGATGACTGGGCAGCAACTGTCGGCCCGACCTGTCCCACTGTCCCACTGTCCCACTGTGCAATTGTCTGCAGGAACAGCAACAGCAACAGCAGCAACAACAACAACAACCTCTTGACCCCAGCTGTCTGTGCATTAAGTAAGACACAAATCATAATCGTATGCGTGTGCAATGGGAACTGCTAACTGGCAACTGGCAGGACACGGCGAACAAGGACGAGTCCGAGTCGGAGTTCGAGTCGGGGGCTGCCTGTTTGAATATGCAAAATTTCAAATATGAATTGAACTGATATATTAATGGCCACTTGGGCTACCTAACACACACACAAGCACAAGCTCAAGCTCAAGCAGGGAGCGGGGAGCAGAGAGCGGGCCTGGCCAGTCAGCAAAAGGAGCTGCAGTTTCCGGCGGCTGTGAGTGGACTCAGGACTGTGGCACTTGGGCGCCAGACTGAGGCTCAGGACTCAGGACTCAGGGCTCGGAGTCGGAATCGGAATCAGAGTCGGCGTTGGCATTTATAAATCAAAATGTTGGGCCAACAAACCTTGGCAGGCCAAAAGGACATGCCTGCTGCATACGTATCGAAGTGTGTGTGTGCGTAATTGCCAGGAGCTGTGGCTATAGCTGCATCCTTGCGCCTTAGCAGCAAAACGTTGCAGCAACTTATCTCTTGGCCTGGCCATATAAATAATGACAAGCACGACGACAAATAATAATGCACACACACACACACACACACACACACACATACACAAAGGACCTGCAGCACAATAGGCCTACAGCCTAAACCAAAGTTAGAGCGAGAGAGCAAGCTTCGCCTGGATCTGTGCGTATGTGTGTGTGTGTGCATAATATGAAAATTTATGTGCGGAAAGGATTGAAAATAAATTTATGAATTATATTGGTTAGAAAATTGCATCTACTCAAGGATATCCTTAATGTATATAGGATGTGCCTGCGTTTTACTGCCGGTGTGCGCCATTGTCTGCCAAAAGGGGGCGGGGCCCAAACTGGAGGCTGCAACTGCAATTGCAACTGTATCTATTACACGCAAGAAGGTCCGACGCTGAATTGAATTTATTGTTTGTTTGATTTGCATTGTGCGTGGCGACAGTTGCAAGTTGACAGGATATTTGCCGGAGCTCGCTTCCAGTCACTTTTCGCCAGCACGTTTCCTGTGCTCCACAGCGGGTTTTTTTTTGCACTGCCATCTTATCAGCGATAAGAGCAACAATTTGCCCACTAAGTGCTTTCCAACAACGAATAAAGAAAATGTTTGCCAACACAAGCCATCAAAATCAGAGAATCTTAAAAGTAAGCAACGGCTTTGAGAGTGACTGTCGTCGACCTGTCGTTGCCTATCATAAAAATCCAATAAATGCACAGACACACACACACACACACACACATGCACGCAGTTCCTTTGGCTTTTACGATTCGTTTTTGCTTCACCCTCCATCATCGTCATCTTTGGTTGTAGTTTACGACTCTTATTTCGATGTGTCGCTCTCTTCATATACTATTAATACGAGTGTGTGTGTGTGTGTGTGTGTGTGTGTAAATGTATCTCCTGCTCTGGCAAATCTGTCAAAGTTCAGCTACACGACACTTGCCCAGCCGCCCGTCTCTGCCACACAATCAAATCGTGCACTGGCAAAAATATGTAAAGACTTTAATAGAAATAAGTTTAACATTGAAAGTGAAACTCAGACAAAAGTGGAGTGCAATTTTTTGGCAGTGTATGGCACACCTTCTTATATAGAGAAATCGCAATAAAAGTTGGCCGACACGTTTATGTTTACGTCCCCTCGCATCACCCCTCCCACAAAGCAGACATCATCATCAGAAAGCGCAGTAGATCAAAAAGCTGACAAGAGCGAACAGAGCGACTGGCTGAGGAGCTGATGGAGCCACTGACAGTGGATACATTTCATTAGTTTGGCATTACGTACGACATGCACACACACACACACACACACACACACATACATGTGTGATTATTGATGGGCAGACATCGCTGTAAAGTCACTTTATGGCACTTACTTATGCATGGGTATCGGGCAGATCGATGTCGTGCCCGAGGATTACATGTTTACGACTGTCAGACTGCCTATTATATTGCTTGCCATTTTTAATACAACTAGCTGCAAGTTGGGGCTATGGACGTGCAGCAATATGCCAGGCCTAGATTAAATATGGTATATATATGCACATATAAGCTGATAATATAATCATTTCTACACACTCGTAGTGGTAGGAAAAACAAATGTATTCAAAAACTTGGTAGTAATCATTTCAGTTGTCAGTTAGATATTATTATTTATTATAGCAAATTCTTAGTATTTAATCGCGTTGCATGACAAAAATGTTCGATGTATTGGACTTTGGGCAGCGCTGGAATCGCTGCCATCCGATCGATGATCACCTGCCCCCCTTTCTGGGCGGACCCATCGACGAGCTCTTCCTGGGGCAGCCAGTGACTGAGAAGCGGCCCAAAGGCTGGTCGCCGTCAATCGCCATCGAACAGCTGCACGGGCCGAGCAAAGAGCTAGACTCTGGAATTACGGGACAACATTTGAGCTGTATGCTCTAAAATGCTTAATATGCCACAATATAGTTAAAATTCTTTCTTTTTTTTTATTTGTTACAGATCGCGATAAGGACACTTTTTGCACAATGCGGAAGCTGTGGCGCGGAGCGTTTGTGGATGGCCAGAAGCTGGCCTAGACCCGAACTCAGAGCTGGTTAAACAACAAACGTCGGCTTCAGTGCACATGATAATTGCGGAGGGGCAGAGACGCCCATGTCGAAAAAGCGTGAATAAACAAAGTAGCAACTGAATTAATTGTACATAAACAAAAACAGATCAACAGCATTCGAACAACTCAATTAGGTTTTAATGTGGCACTCTAATTGCACGCTTGCCGCAATTACAGCTGGGGCAGCTTATAAGCATATAAGCGGCAGCCTCGACACAGATTGCATCCACTGGCCCAGCGAACAGCATCAACAACAAACATGCGTCTATACCTTCTATTCGCCCTGACCCTGGCCGTGCTCCTGGTAAGTTAAACTCAATCTCGGGCCTTGAGCCTCGTCTAACCGCAGCTTGAATGTCGCACAGCAATTGGCCAACGCCGGCTTGGCGCCCTACCAGGATGCCCAGCACCAACGCTCCACCACGGTGGCCGCCCTGAGATCCGCTGCCGGAGCACCGTCGGGCCAGCCACCACGTGGTGGCCCGCCACCGCCGCCGCGCACCACCACCGCCTCCTCCTCCGGCTGAGGAGTGCCCTGACACGGACATCTACCCTGGACCTCGGCTCTACAAAAACTATCTTAACTCAGCACTGTAACAAATTAATTGAGCAACAAATAAAGCACATGTAGTGAAAAAAGCAAATCAAAGCGCGCGTTTTTCTACTAATCAAAATCCATTTAAGGTAATTGGATGAAAGAGTTATTTGCGGCATGTCCAAATTTAAATATCTATTTGTCAGTATTTTTACAAAATATACAGTCAAACTTCTCTATTATGAACTTCCGTATAACGAAGATTTCTTTATTACGAATTTTTTAAAATAAACTCTAAATAATCTTTATATTATAAAATTATTCTGTATTGCTAATTCTCAATATAACGAATTTTTTCACTTTAAACTTCGCAGTACGGAAGTTTGAAGTCATAGATCTTAAGTTAAACTTTTAAATATTAACATAAGTTAGGATTATTAATATTAGATATACATTTACTGGATGTGCTTACTGAAGCACAATCAGTCCTGTTATGAAGAATATCCTTCCCAAAATTTGTTTATTATTTTAAGGATAGATTGCAAATAAAAGTTAAAAGAAAAAAAAAAAATAAATATTTTGTATGGACTTAGTAGACTGATTTGACTTGGTTTTGTTTAGAATTGAATTGAAATAGCCAAATAGAAGAAGAAGAAGAGAATCACAGAACAGTAATAAAAAACTCTTTATCAATATATATCTTGCGTGGACTTAGTAGACAAATTTAGCTGTATGTTATTTAGAATCGGATTAAAAAATAAACGTTATTTAAATTACAAATTGAGCCAAATAACAATAAAAAAAACATAAAATATTAATACAACAATTTGATTTATATAATACAACAAAGTATATATAAAATATATACAGTTGTCAGGGCGATCTTAAATTCATATAGATTATTTTAAATATTTGAATTTCCTTACCATTTTAAATGCATATTAGCATTGTTTTTATAAACATCTGATTATTTTTATGGTTACGGTTTTATAGAAAAAGTTTGAAAAGAAAACCATTATTTCATGACAACTATTTTAAAAGTTTTTTGATTGAACTAAATTGAATATTACAAAATGTTTGTATAAATTATTTGTACAGAATTTGAGTTTTTTCATTCAGCCATCATAGCACATATCCAGTGGCAGATCTTTGTTGTTTTTTATGTTTGTAATAAGTTGGTGACGCCCTCAGCGAACTGACCGCCAATATGATTGTAATTACGAGCGATAAGATGCGAATCTTTGGCCATTATAGAGTCACACAAAAGCAGTGCATAGTTCTAATTGAAGGCTCCCAAAACGATTTCGCAATTAAATCAGTCGACTCGGGAGGTTGGCCGCTTGCGTGGTTGGGGAATTTACCCTGAATGACATCATGGGCGACATCTTGATTGTCTTTATGGCGGCTAATAATGAACGCTCCGATCCGATCCGCAATTCGATTCAACCGGAACTTCTATGAAAATTTCTATGAAAAGATGTCCGTTAAAAAAAACCACACAGACGCCAGAAAATTAATGGACACATTTAACATTTTTTATTTTGTTCTAATTATAGTCCCAAAGTGAGCTATTCCGCTGTTCGATCTGAGAGCAGGCTGACTCCAGGCCTAGGCCGATGCATGCACAGAAGCATTTAGCGGACACAGCAAGTAAGCCCAGATACAATGGGATAGTATTATTTATCTGCAAAACGAAATGTCACGTGAATGGAACTGAACTGCGACAACAAAAAACACACACACACACATACACACATAAAAAGTGTGTGATTTTTATTAACAATTAAACCGCGACGCGACGCCGAAGACAACTATAAATCGACGATGACCGCTGAGCAGTGCCAGCAGTTGCATTTGGGCGACAAGTTGAGTGGTTGAGTGGCTTGGTGGTTTAGTGGTTCAGTGGTTCAGTGGTTCAGTGGTTCAGTGGTTCAGTGGTTCACTGGTTCAGCTAACGAATTTCGATGGGCAGCTCTGAGCGAATCTTTGGCCTGCTGCTCTGCTGTCTGTGGCTGTTGCTGTGGGGCAGCTTGGACCAGTTGCAAGCGGCGCCGGTGGGCGAACATGTGGATCATGCCGGCTGCATACGAGTGACGATCGTCAAGCGGCTGCTGACGACGCCGACGACAACAACGACGACGACAACAACAACGCCAGCGACAACCAGACCGACGGTGGCGCCCGGCTAAAATAACCTCAGCAATTTAATGGATTTATCTTCTTTTTTTTTGACTCTTGTTGTTTGTGATGAAATACAGCGTTTTTTAAAATCAACAGTTAACAATTACATTAAGAGTAAGATTGGGAAATAGTAGAAATAAAAACTTGAGTCGCCTCCAGCTGATCGCGTGGAAACTGCTTGCACTCCGTTTAAATGGCGGCTAAGGAAAAGCATTGCATACTTTTCGGCAGCCGCTCAAATGCAAATTGCAGCCGAGTCGCTTCAGAAAGCACAGACCCAACACCCTAGCCCCAACCCCCTCTCCGTGACCCATGCCCAGGGCATGGAAGTTAAGTCCGCGCTGCTTCCCCAGGGCAATGTAAATTGGATAATGGCAAATGCAAAGGCAAATGCAAAGGCAAATGCAAAGGCAAAGGCGAACCGCACAATGCACAAACAAGCTGCCAAATATAATTAAATATTTTATCGCATAAAAGTGTAGGAAAAGTGCCAAAATGAAACGACATGAAGAAAATGAGCAGCCGGCATGCGTTTGCCTGACCCTTTTGCATACTCCACTGGGGGGCACGCTCCAGCTGGAAACGGAGCCGGGGGCGGGTTCAGGTAGAGGCCATTCTCCTAATATTGTTAGACCTGACATTGTTGTCGTTTCATGTGTGTGTGTTTGTGTGTGTGTGTGTGTGTGCTTAACACATGTTCCGCAAACAATACGCCCGCAGCTGAACCAACTCGTTGGCCCCGCTGCGCCACCTGTCCCCGAAAAAATTTCCATTGGCCCTCAGTTGCATTTCTTTGGTCCTTACGCTTTTCAGATGAAATCTTTTTTGGCCTGCAGTAGCGCCAACAACAACAATAGCGGCGGCAACAACAAGGCCAACGTTCCATTGTTCGGACAGGGCCCGAGCTGAGCAGAATCTGCCTTTTTTCGACAATTTCCATATGAATTTTAATTATAATTTTTCTATGTTCATTTTCATGAAAACAATCAAAAATGACTTTTGTGCCGCAGCAGCAGCAGCAGCAGCAGCGGCAGCAGCAGCGGTAGCCGCTTCAAACGCTGAGTGGGGCTGGCTTTTGGGGGCCTTGGACAGGGTTAGAAACTGGTGGGTTACTGGAATACCCGTTGCAAATTGTCACTGGCATTTATAGCCGCCAGGGCAGCTGCATTTGTGTGCGATTGTTTTGTTTGAAGTTGTAATTTGTTGTTCCTCAAATGCGCTAACAGCAGGCGAGTCCCCCGATCCTTACTAAGTCCTTACATTATATATAAATATTCTGTCAAGCAAGAGTCCAGCATCATAGCGACCCTGAAAAACAGAATTAGCAAAATGAGATGGCTTCTGTCCAGCTTAAAGTTGTCTTTAGACAGCAAAGTCAGGATATACCAGACTTGTTTTGCTCTCATCTAGGTATATGGGTTGCAAGTATAAGGAATCACAGCTAAACCTTACCTGGAAAAAATCCGTTTCTTGCAAAGCCAAAATCCTTCATTTAAAAAGTGCTGTTTCCTGGTATTTAAAAACGGCAAGTATTTAAAAACTAAACTGCGCAGTAATTGGAGAGATTAGACAACCACATCAATCCTTTAGCACGACGCCTTCACAATTGGAAAAAGCAATCAACATTGCTACAAGAATTTTGTAAATATTATTTTTAAATTAATAAGTAGCAAAAATTATTGAATTGAAAGTTAGCTTATAATTTTTCTTTAAGTTGTTGTCAATGATAACAGAATAATTGAATCCTTTAAAAAATAAAAATAAAATAAAATCAATATTATTTATTACATTAGTTCGAAAACTGGTGCCCAATAGAAACAATTTGATCAAAAGAAGCTTCAACCACAGCTCAACTGATAGTGCTTCCAGTGTTGCATAACGTCGCGTGCAGCGAATGTACCGCAATTGTAAGGCATGGGCTATGTGCGAAAGCAAATTATATGCCGACATAAAAAGTAACACAAAAGCGAACAGCGACATAAACAAGTTAACTGAGCTGTTTTTGAACCTGTTGTTGTTGCTGTTGTTGCTGTTGTTGTTGCTGTTGTTGGTGTTGTTGTTGGTGTTATTGGTGCCAGCGTATGGCATGCACGTTAGCGGGGCAGCTTCCGTTTCCGTCGTGGCCAAAAAAACAATCCACCCATATGACAACTGTCGCTGTCACTGGATCTGGTCCCGGCACTGGATCTGGCCATGCATGCGAGCAGTTTTGAATGCGCCGCAAGGTGGCGCACATGTGCTGGGTCTGTTTTTGAGATTTGCACCTGGGTTTCCCTTTAGCCGCAGGCAACTGCCAACCCCACCCAACTCACAGTCCCCACCCCCGTGGTGTCCATAACGAACCGTTGTCATTATGCATTCTGATGACATTTCGCCGCTGTCTTTTGTGCGAGCTTATTTTTGTAGCGGCTAATTAAGAGTCAGCCAACTAGCTATGGAAATTCTATACACCGCATTCTCATTCGGATTCGCATTCGCATTCGCCTTCTGAGGGTTGAGTGTTGAGGGTTGAGGGGAGGTTATTTTATCTCTCAACTATTATTTTTGGATTTGTGGCCCGTGCACATGTGACAAGTGGTCCGACAAAGGGCCGAATACGCTACCCAAATGCTCAAAGGCAGAGCTTAGACGACTTCGTGTGATACCCTGCTAGAATTTGCATAGAACTCTATGCTCTTCCATAATTTGTATAGATCTCTGTGGTCTGGACTGGGCTAGTCCGTTGTCCTGCTGTCCAGCTGGAAACTGGAAACTAATTTCGCAAACATTTGTCAGCTCATTAACAATTCAATTTGCTGCATAAACGACCTAAACATACACACGAACACACAAACAGATGCAGTGCCTCCAGTGGGAAGGGGACCTGAGAGGCAATGACTACTAATAAGTAGTTAGTTGAGTTTGTCTTAGCACACACACACACGCACACATTTACGAAAAACAGTAAATATTCAATTAGCAGCACGAGCAAAACTAATTCCAAGCCCTTCGCACCACCGCCCTCAAACTAGTCTCCACGCGGTGAGGGGCGTAATTTAATTTTTACTTTCGTTTTCTCCCCCCCCCCCCCTTTTTTTTTTTTTTTTTTTTTGTTAATTTGTTTAGTAGTTTGCTTTGATTTGGCAAAGGTTCAGGTTCAGGTTCAGGGTCAGCTTTAGTTCCATCACTGCGGGCATTTTTCTAATTAGAGAGAAAGCAGCCGCTTTGAACCCATTTTGCGGCAGGCGGCCAAATAATTATGAATTGTATTTTATTTAATTTTAAATATTTACTAAACTACCAAAGGAACATTTTGGCCGGCAGCAGATACAACGACGCACCACCAGCACCACCGCCAGCACCAACCCGCCCAGCCTAGCCGCTCACGTTGTGGTCTCCCGCACCGCTCGGCCGGCCCGCTGCTTGGCCTGCTTGGGTAGCTGCGTGCGGCGACTGCGACGTCGCTCCAGCCAGCGGCGCACGAAGGGCGTCAGCAGGCGGGTGTCCACCGCATCCAGATTGGACTCGCGCAGCAGCAGGCTCGTCAGCAGCGCCACCACAATGGTCATCGTTGCCCCGAACAGGGTGAAGTACAGATACGAGATTCGGTACAGCTGGAAGGGCGCCTCCGAAGCGGGGCTAAAAAGGAAAGATGGATCATCAATTGGAGCAATTCAATACACAACTCACCTGATGGCGCCATCTAGCGGCAGGCTGCTGAATGCCTGCGGCTCGCCGACAAACGTGTAATTGCAGCCCAGCGTGGAGTAGGGCTTGCGCTGATAGACCAGATCGCCGGTAACAAGATCGCGCTGTGCACTGACGCACATCCAGGCCATCACCACCAGGGAGCTGATGCCGCCGAGCAGGGCGCCCTTGGAGTTGACCCAGGGCAGCATGACGCCGGAGGTGAAAATGCCGAGCAGCGGCCCGTTGGCCACCGAGGTGAGCGTAATGGTCAGCTGGAGCACGGCGCCCAGCTTCTCGACGACCAGCACCAGGGCGACGAAGATTACGCCGAAGAGTACGACGACGCTGCGCATGACGAACGCGGTCTGCGCCTCGCTGAGCGGCCGGCGGCGAAAGGTCTTCACAAAGTCCTCCAGAACGACGGCCGACAGCGAGTTGAGTCCGGTGGACAGCGAGGAGAGCGCCGCACTGAAAACCCCAGCGACAAACACGCCCGGCAGACCCGGATACGAGCCCAGCGTCTCCATGACGAGCAGCGGCAGCAGCTGATCATTGCGCTGCGCCAGCTTGGTCTCGAGCGGATCGCAGTCCGCGTAGGTGGCATAGATGAGCAGGCCCGTGTAGCCGCAGATGGCGAGAAATGCCAGCACGCCGGCTATAAAGGCCCAGATGGCGATGCGGGCGTGCCGCAGCGTGGGCAGCGACAGATAGCGCTGGATCATGTTCTGGCTGATGGCGTTCGACTTGAGCCAGTGCGCCACGCCGCCCAGCACCAGCGAGTAGAAGGTGTAGCGCTCGGTCACGTCGAGATCAAAGTTGGGCGGCTCGATGCGCGCCGTGCGCTGAGCTCGCTCCCAGACAACGCTCGGTCCGCCCACGTCCATGGTGCCCTTGATCAGCACCAGCGCCATGGCCCCAAACATGATCAGCGTCTGGACGACGTCCGTCCACACGACCGCCTTCAGTCCGCCTATGCACGTATAGAAAATGCACACCACACACACACACGGCGTCACGATGTGTATGTTCACGCCCGTCGCCTGGTTGAAGGCTATGGCCGGCACGTAGATGACGATCGGCAGCCACAGGATCTGCAATGGTGTCTGATTAGTGTGTGCCTCTAGAAATAGATCACGTCTCGCGATTATTAAGCTAACACCTCTTCTTTAAGGTCGCCAAAACTTGTCCGTTATTCTTTCGACCTTCTAAATATTACTTTTCTCCATTTTAATCTACGCCTTGCCCTTAGCATAATACCCTATAGCACAATATCTTTCTTCCCTTAATCAAATCTTTGCTTTCAGCATATCTTCGGCAAATCACTGATTAGATGAGAAGGGGCTGACTAAATATTCACCACACCATCTATATATCAATCTTTTTTTCCAATTTAACATATCTTATAGCTTAACATTTTCTTATTTATATTTTTTTTATTAAAAGTTAAGTTTAAAGACTTGCATGAATATAAGTTCGACCTATTTAGCTGTAGATTCTACTTACATCACTGACATCATCTAATGTAATGTAATTAGAAATATTTATATTTTCTTTTACTTTAATCAAATAATTTTCAATTATATATATTTAAATTATCCTCTAACAAGGCGAGATAAATATATCTTTATCTTATCTTCGTCAGCCGAATTTAATTGAATATAACTACTATCACAAAAGCTTCTACAGGGTATTCTATCATATTGCTTTCAATATACCTGAAAGGTCTTGTCGATAGCCCGATATCATTTAACATCTGATCATAAATAAATTATGATTCAATAGATTAGATTTTAAATGAAAAACATTTGTCTTAAAGGCATTTCTATTAAATTTGGTTATCGTAAGCAACATATGGAAATAAGTACGATATACTAGAGTTTTTGAATGAAAGCACATTTAATTCAAATTTAATTTCTTTACCGGTCTAATTAATCATCTCTAATTTTTTTTAATTTATTAGCTTTTGCAGCTTATTTGTTTAACACTTACCGATGCCATGATAAACATAATCGAGCCAAAGAGACGCAGACTACGATTGTAGCGCTGTTCCAGATACTATGTCGGGGCAAAGATTGATATTTTTGATTTGATTTGATTGGCGTTTAAGGACTTACCTTGTAGGTGGATATCAGGTTGAGGTCGTGGAAGACTGGCAGAAAGATATAGTACATGCAAAAGCCCATCAGCACCAGGGAGCCCATAATGTACAGGTACTGAGCACCGTACAGGTAAACCTCGGTGGGCGTGCCCAGCAGCGTAATGCCCGATATAAAGCTGACGAAATCAGAGAATATTACAGAGATCATAACATTAACATGACAACTGCTAATTGCTATTTGCTTATACTTAAATTAGTTAACCGAACATATTGCATAAATCAGAACAAAATGCTCGAATTAAGCACAAGCCGCAAACTCGAAGAATTTTTATAGTTTAAATTAGCCTAGAATAGTTTTAAGAACATATGTTTTTATTTGTTCAACCTAAGATATCTTGATATATCTATCTCCGAGAGAGAGATAGAGAGAATGAGAACATGTTGACCCAGCCACTTGACCTTCAGTCGGATCTATGACCGTCGTCTGTTGCCAGACTGTAACTCTGTGGAGATCAAAGAGCGTTTTATGCAATTCAATTAGCTGCCAGCTTCCTAGTCGCCATCGTCGGGGGCGTTGATTGAATGCCCCGTATACTTATACGTATACGTTTACGTATATATATATATACGGGTTACATTCAGCACTGGATGCCAGTCCCAATTAGAAATTATGAAACTAGTTGATTTGCTGCGTTGACAAACACCGCACACAACTGCATTCGGAAAAACACTCGACGACCAGCCGCAACTGGCTGTAAGTGGAGCAATCTGTCGGGCTTTGAGGGCAACGCCACAATATGGATATAAATATCTGTATAAATTGAATTTTGTCTACATCTCTACCAAGCCCCTATATACTTTACTTAGTGCATGGTAAAACCCATTGATATCTCTATCTAGATATTCAAAACACGAGCTGACAATTCCGAGAATTGCAGTTCGTACTCACCTGGAGATAAGCGACATGGTAATGGGAAAGATCTTCATTTTCCTGCCGCCGACCAAGTAGGAGGCGGCACTGTTGGCCGCCTCCTCGCTGTCGCTGGACTTGAGGTGACGCGACTCGCGGCGCAACTGGAGGCAGAAATAGATGCCGATGACGGCGCAGATGGCCAGCATGAGGCAAAAGACCAGATAGTCGGGCCAGCCGAAGCTCTGCAGGCTGGTGCGCAGCTCGTCCACATGCATGGCGGCGGGCGGCTTAAAAGGATACACACACCACAGGCACAGCAACAAAAAAGGGATCACTCACGTTCGCGTTCACGCGCTGAACAGTAAGAGCAAAAAAGCACCGCACAGCTGCACGCATCAGAAGTAACTGACAGCTACACAGGGCTCATCCATCCAGTGGCCACTTAGTTGGTTGAATCGTTGGCTGCCTCTTGGTGGACAGCTGTGCGAACGGGCAGCTCGGTCGGTTACATTTTTCATTGTGATTGTGATTGTGATTGTGATTGTGATTTAGATTTTGGTTTTGATTTGGATTTGGATTTGTTCCAACTTTCTCGGACTTCGGCTGCCAGCAACTGAGAGCCGTGAGCTCAAACGAGGTTCCTGTTGTTGTTTCAACTATTATTATTAATGCTATTATCGCATCCATTTTTTTTTGTTTGTTGTACCTCGTACACATCAAATGGTCAGACAACGGGTATAACATTTTTTAAGCTAACTTAACATCTATTTTATATGTTTTGTTTTCATTTCCGCACACTGCCTAATTGAAATTAAACAAAATGAATTTAGCAGACTTACAGGGTATTGCTAGTCCAGATCAGACCTCTTGGCCTTTGCCCACTTGCTTTTTGTCTTTCTGCTTAATTTTCACATGACAATCAGAGGCGAGAACAACGGACAGCTCCAAGTTCGTCAGCTTACATCGTCGTCGCGTTCACCTGCCCATTGTCTTGGGCGTCCAATTGAGGAGCCCGACGTAAATTGGACGCCTCGGACGCCTTGAGCAGGCCCCTAGACTTTGTCTTTCGATCGGCCACTCATGCTATTTGGGGGGGTGCCATTTGTGCTATATGTGCCATATGTGTTGAAATCGGAGGCGTAAATTAACTTGATTAGATTTAGCGCGCAAATTGAGCTCAGCTCGATCTGTGTAGGCCGCTGTCCAAGCGAGACAGCTACGATAGGATGTTCGACAGACCGAGAGAGAGAGAGAGAGAGAGAGAGAGAGAAGTATATCGTGCCAGATTAAATGGAATTATGTGCATATTTCCAGATTAACTGCGACTTATAAAAAGAATCTGCGCAAAATTTAGATCGCGACACTAGAACAGTTGAACTGGTTGAAATTCAAGTTTATTTCGAGCTAAGCTTATTATTTTCAATTAGCATTGCTTTTTGTTCTGTGGGAAAATAAATGCAGTCTTTGCTACCATTTAAATATACATATGCAGAGTGCAAAATTATTGATTTAAACAATATACTTAAACAAACATTTGGCTGCAGAGCTGTTAAACGTGGTTTAGCAGCCCGAGGCCTTATTCTCACAAATGAACATCGCTCAGGTCAAACAAAATAAGCCCCGGTATTCCTGCCAAGGAACTCCGACTCCAGATCCCCAGCGCTCTCGTCACCTGCAAAAAGTGCACACAGCGTTCTAAACGTGGCCAGACTAAGGCAAATGCTGAGGACTTACCTGCGCCGCCAGCATCACCTTTAGCCAGAGCACCACCCATGGCCAGCACCGAGGTGGCCAGTTCCTTGAGGACGCGATCCAGCTCCTCAAACTGGCGCGACTCGTGCACGGAGGGAGCTGCCCAGGCGCCCATCCACAGACACAAAAGCAGCACGAGTCCAAAGCAGGTCCAGCTGGAAGCCATGTGGAAAAGAGTTAGAGCCAAACCAACTGTATCATCCGGCTTTTATAGATCGAACACTGAACGCTAATCGTGTTCTGCGCCATTAAAGGCACTAAACGCTGGCCGAACAGCAAATGAACTGTGCCTGAATCTCTGATATAAGTAATGGGTATTATTAACTTATCAGCACAACGTAATTATGATGTTTGTCTTTGGTTAAACTGTATACGTTTAAAACTGGAAATGGGAAAGTAATCTAAATGTACCTAATTAAAAAGAGAAGAAGTGAAAAGTTTGCCACTTTTCTGGCAGAACCACAATTTCCTAAAGCGATTATCGATAATTGAGTATTGATCGATATATATCGAACACAAATATATTATTGTTTAAAACAATAATTTGCTGCTCTGTTTCGATTAAGTGAAGAAGTTTGTTTTGACAGATGCTCAGGTATACAATTGTTTGTTGCTGCGTTACACAACACTGTCCTCAATGCTGTGTACTTAACGTTGCATTGCGTATTTTATTTTTTTCCGCTGCGTCTGCAAAAAGCGTCTGCACTTTGCTGTCAATCGAGGCATAAAATGAGCAGCGAGTGCCACTACAGTCGGTTAAAGAGCGAGCGAGAGGGCAATAGAGCGCGTGAGCGGGATGGAGCACAGGTGCAAGTGTGCACACACACGCACACACACAAGCGCACCTTTATCAGAATCAAATATTCTATACGACACACGTTGAATGCGAACCCTGCGAATAGTATTCACCTGCATACCCTACAAATGCGTTGAGCACATTAGCAATCAAATGCATTATAGATTGTTAAGAATGTTATCATGGTCTAGTTAATCAATATACAAAATACGAGAAACTGTTCCATATCATTTTGTTCCTATATTCGTCGAGTATAACTCACCAGATACAAACAAACCTTTACACGAAAATGGACCTCTACGATATTATATACTCAATCCAGGTACTGTACCGCTCATTTGAGGTCACCTAGTACAGCATGTATAGCATATCTTTCTGATTTCGCGGCCTGATTTTTTTTCTTCCTTAGTTCTTTCTATTTTTTTCCAGGTACTAAAACGGCAGCGGCAAATTAATTAATTCCAGTGCAGCGATTTTTCAAGAAAAACCCCCTTTTCACACATTTAACACACAGAGTCCCATGTGTGTTTGCGTCTGTGTGCATGTGTGAATGTGTGTGCGTGTGCACTTGAAACGCTGCTGCAGGTGTTGTAATATTATTTGGAATTATGTTGGAATTTTTTTAACCGCTGCGCTACCGTCCTGGCTGGAATGCCATGAATATTATTTGCTTTTTAATTTTGTTTCAAGTAGCATATGTCTCTCGGTCTACACCCACACACCCACACACACACACACATGCACACATGCACACACCTGCTTTGGTTGGTTGTTTATAGCTAACTTAACAGTTGAGAAAGCATTTCTAAAGTGGTTTTAATTAGTTGCCCTAAAGGTTTTTGGTCTGGCCGGCTGCAGAATACAGGAATCACAACGCGTCTGTCCCTAGTGCCATTACAAAATAATACCCATGCCGATTCTCAGTTCCTGGCACTCAGTCTACGCTCAAAACTTTAAATAAGTTGAATCTGTTTTTGTTGTTTGCTGCAAAATGTATTTAAAATGTGTTTATTTATTTTTTAAAAGAGCTGCTATTCAAAAGTATACTGATTAAATAGCAAAAACTATAAAACTGGGCGAAATGTAATCAAAATAAATCTGTCGTCAACTGGGAAATGCCATCGTCCTTATCAAACTTGCTAGGGACCAGCTGAGGCAGCAGTTGTTGTCGATATGCTCGAGGATGCCTTGTCATTATTGGGAGGAGGACAGATCGCTTCGAATGCTTTCAGGAAATGCTGCAAATCAAATATTATAGAAACGTTTATCAAAATCTAGGCTCTGTGAACTTAATTCAATAGCTTACCTCAACGATATGTTTACACGGTGTGAACGCGAAAACTAACGAATTGCAAATACCCTTAGCTTTCTCGCGCAGTTGGTCCGCAGTACAGGTCTGAAGGTAAACTCCTTATGTTTAAAGTTTAAAGTTCTTCAACTGAGTTAATTTCATACTCACGGCTTTTGCGCCAGGTGCCAACTCCAGAATGCAGACTAGCGCCAAGGCCAAGGCGAAGAAGGTGAAGGCATTTCTACAATAGAACTGCATCTTGTCGAGTGTTTTGGTGTTAAGGGCGTTTTCTTCTAACTGAATAGGCAGATGGGCCTAGTTCCATTATATACGCGATGTGATCCGCAGTCGAAGTCACATTTCCATTTTAAATTAATGGGATCGTGCCCAGGCCTAAGTGAAAGACGCTCGTTTCCAGATAAGCTTCAATTTGCTGGCAACACGACACAGGCGAGTTCCATGACTGGGTCGAGGAATCGCTTGAGCAAATGCAAATAAGTGTTAATAGAATTTGTTTCCATGTAGAAAAACAATAACAACGCGGTTAGCTATTAAAGTTTATTTAAACTTCCTAATGAGTTAACAGCTAGAGACAACTTGCATAAAGATTATCGCTTTCCAGTCATAACTGTCCAACCACGGATACTTCCTATCTAAGCCACATTTCAATAATAAGTTTAAAATACATAAGGCAAATAATTGTAAAAGCATCACATTTTTTCAAATTAAAAATTTGTACAATATTTGTATAAACTTTGCATTTAAGTAATGACTGTGTGTTTTGCACGTTGTTAGATACGATAACAAAAATGAGTAACAAATTTTAGTTAACTTATAAACAAAGAACAGTAATTAAGATTAAATTCAAATAAAATAATTTCATGTGCTAAACACTTCCAGCTGCATTTGCTTAGTCTCAGTCTTAGTAAAGTTATTGGAGTTTGAAATTCGGTAGGAATACTTCAAATTGATTTGGACTTTCGCATGACTTTTGACAGAAAAATTGACACCTCAGAAATTCATTAAAAGTAGATTTTTATACTAATTTTGATATTCGCAATCGATTTAAAATAAAATTGGAAGATTCTAAAATTTCATTTTCAGATAAATGTCGAAAAAATAGAGTAACAAAAAAAGACAACTAGAACTAGCATCAAGAAAAGGAACAAACTATGATCAAAAAAAAAATGTAAAGTTTTGGCAAAGTAAATCAATTTAAATTGGAAAAAATGTGTATATAATTATTTGCATGTCGTATAAGATTTTTTAGAGTTCCCAATCGATGCGAAAACGAAACAAGACCAACTATGCAGTGTTCGTGTGTGTGTGAGTGTGTTTCGTATGCAAACAAAGAAGGAAGTACACTCACACACACACAGTTACTTGGGAATACACACCTCTTGTGCGCCAGTTGACTTTGGAGGCGAACGACAGTCATCTCGGGCCCATTTACAATAATATTTATCAAGTGCGGTACACACCCAGCTAGGACTGGGCGTCCGGGCTGGGCACATACATATATTAGCGGCTTTGGCCGTACGGACTGAGCCAAACTAAACGGGACTGGTCGGAACTGAGCTGAAGCGAACACACCATCATCATCATTACCATGAGGCGAGCCTATGCGTGGCCTCTAATTACGTCGCATTGTCATAACAGAATTGAGCGCATTTGACACGCAATTGGAGCTCACAGTTGACGTTCCTCACGATGACATGTGAGAAATGCGAACAGGAACAGGAACTACTACTAACTAGTAGCTGGTGGCTGGTGGGAGTTGTCACTTGGATGTTGGGTGCAAGCCACAAGTTTATATAACTTGTACTCGAACTGAATATGAAAATTAAAATGAAAATGAAAATGAAAATAGAACCAGCAATGCTTAGTGACAGTGTCCAAGTGTGACTGTCAAACGAGCGACTGTTGCATCAGTCGCTGCCCCCTTTCCACCACCTTTGGCCCTCGCCCCCGACAAGCTTGCTAAGTAGATAAGAATTAATTGTTCAATGGCACGCATTGCACTTAATATTTGAATACTGATGTGTGTGTGTGTGTGTGTGTTCGCATATACTTACATATGTCTGTTCATTTACTCATATTCTAGCCGAAGCGTTACAGCATTTGTTGACTTATGCCCAGTCATTTGGGCCACGCACCTTTCGGGCCGCGGTTAATCGGATAAAATTCATAATTATCGTTATTACTGTCATTTCTTCTAATGACCCGCCGCACACAAATTGCGTGTACTTTTCTATTAAGATGACCTATCAAACGCACTTTGACTTCGTTCTAACCATTGCGTTCTTGTCGTTGATTTTTCTTCTTTTTTTTTTTTAACAGTAACCCTTCTTGAGGGTACTTTAACTATTTTGGGCATTATGACACGCAGACAAAGTCTGCGTCTAATACAAATATAAATATACAAATAACTTTTACACAGAGTGTCAAAAGAGGAAGACTAAATTAATTAAAATGAATGTTTATTATTATAAATATATACATATGTACATATACATATAGACATATAATATATATGTCTGCCAGCAAGAGTATTCGCAGTTCGTCAAAGTGTAGTCTGCTGTTCATTTTTGTTTATTTTTTAACATTACTCGCCCATCTATCCTTGGCTCTAATACACACATACTGAGCCCCCATCCCGCCCCTTTGTAGAGCGCACGCGTAAATTATGTAATTAAAATTCCGCACCTTAATTCGGGCAATTTATTACATGAGCTTTTGACTAATTGGATAACGATCTTTAACTATGTTTACTAAATACATGAGAGATACATCACAGCCGTGCAAAGGTAGGCTAAACAGGGCCTGGACCCTACCGAACAGCAGTCATATGGATGAGTTCATAGCCGCGATGATTGCATTTTTTGATAAGCCTCAAATTAATTGAATTTTAAGGTGTGTGTGGAACTAATGCGGCTGATTTGCGTGCCTTGATGAGGCAACAACAGCAACGTTAAGAAGTGTGGGGCACGTATCCTGATATGTGGAATGTTAAATGTGTACTTTAGAGGCAAATAATCCATTAGAAAAAAATGATAAGATACTTTGAGTTAAATCCGCCTAAATGTTTCTTTGTATAATATGTACTGACGAGTTCTTTTTAGTTAAAAATTAATTTATTATCTGTTTATCATTTTTAATATAATTCTATATATAAAAGGTTTCGATGTTAACATATAGTATTGACATATAGAACTACTCAAACTTAAGAGCAGTTTCAATTATTTGTGCGTAATATTTATTAAAGCTTCCTTTGATTTATTGCTTTAATTATTTTATTTATTTTTTTACATATCCATCTTTTGTGGATTTCTTGGTCGCATTCAAAATGCGCAACTGGTTTCTATTATTGCTTCCGGTTTCAGTTCCAGCTGTCCGCTCTCCACACTCGAACCGAGACGCAGTCGCGCTTCCGTTCCCGTTCCGGTTCAATGTTCCGGCAGCAGCAAATTCGCAATGGACATGAGCAAACGCAATTATAACGCGACGCTTTGCGTTCTGGTTAATAATTTTCACATGCATTAGTGGAAAAAATGAAAATTAAAACGAAAACCAAAAATGGCAATTCAAATAAAATCATTCGAAGAGCTTTCGAGCTATCGCAACAGTTAGCGGCAGCAGTTATTGGCAGTGTGGCTGGCTAACAATAAAAAAAAAAAAAACAATAATAAGAAATAAATAAAAGCAAGCAAAAACAGTATAAAAACACGTAAAAAGCACAAGCAAAACAATTAAAAAACAATTACAACAACAACACAAGCAATTTTCATCATTGAAACAAACGATGTGTGAGTCAACAGAGGATTAGAGGGGCAGCCGAGGCGCCGGGAACCTATTAAAAAATGTTCGCATCGGCAGAAGCTCCACAGGAGCAGGGGCACCACCGGGCAGCCAGCGGGTAGGGAGGGAGGCAGTGGGTAGGGGACAAGGGGCAGGGGGCGGCATATGACGCGCTGAGCTATAAATAAAACAAGTGTTAGGGTCAGCGCAAGCTTTTTGGTATGCGACGCACGTGTATCCAAACGCCAGGTGAAAACGTAACCGAAAGGGGGATGGGGGGATGGGGGTATAGCAGGGGGTAGGGGGTAGGGGAGGCAGGTGTTTGTTGGGTACCGCAATTAGGGGCCGTCTGTTAGACGCGCGCCGAGCGGCGGCCAGTCGCGTTTCGCTGGTCAACGCAAAATGTTGTGAGCCAATATTGAAGCGGCATTTTTTTCTTGTTTTGATTGTTTTGTGCGCATTGTTGTTTCTGCTGTGTGTTGTTGTTGTTGTTGTTTGTTGTTGTCGAGCTGATGGCCACCCAATGTATATGGGTGCGGCCGGGGCTGCTGTCGCTGCTGCTCGCACTGCTGTTGCTGCCACTCTTCACCAGAACTCAGGTGAGTCAGTTGAGTCAACCAGCTATTTGAGCCACTTGGATACGATCCAATTCAATTGTATTGTAGGCGCATGCACTCGAGTTTATGGACGTGGATGAGTCGGCCCTGGGTCACGAGGTGGACGACGAAGGCGACTCCGCCGAATTGCCGCCGATTCTGCACAGCTACTCAAAGGACACCATCGCCAATTTCAATCCACGCAAGACAGATGCTCATTTTCGCACACTGTGGGAGCGCGTGCCGCAGCAAAAGCAGGACGTGATCAAGCGCAGATAGTTACTATATATAAAGTTATTTGATCATATCTGATCTACTCCTAACACCCTTCTTTTTTTTTGCTTGTGCTTGTGATCTGATTAAGCTATCAGCGCTGATATTATATATACTTATATACTCATATTATAAATACAAATAATTTAAACATACAATATGTTTACTATGGCGATTCTTCTTTCATATACATATTTCAGTCCACTCAGGATTCTGTAAACTACTGATAAATTATGTCATCGCCTCAAGATCACTCAAATATATTACAAATAAAATTAATTTATATATTTAGTTTCGGAATATCATCATTTGGCTCAATATTTGTATTATTATTAGATTTCTTTTTTTATTGAAATACATTGCCAAGTCTTGGGCAAGTTGAAGGGTAAGCTGTAAACGCCCGCCGCTGCCCAACAGATCGCTGGGTATTAAACGGTCGCACATCAACGCGAAACAAGAACAGTAACAACAATAGCAACAACAACTGCCATATTGCTTAGTTGTTGGCTTGGCGAAGAAGAGACTGCATTGCGGTTGGTGGGTGGTGGGTGGTGTGTGGGGTGTGGGTGGTTGTTGTTTGGGTCACTTTTAGGCCAACCCTTCGCAGTGACCCACGCCCAAGTAGTTCTTGGGAATGTAGAGAAAAAAGCCGCCCTAACACTGGGTAAAAGTTTTTTATTTGCATTTTGTTTTAAGCAGCAGCAACAAGAATTCGCAAGAAAAAAAGGCACTAGAGAAAAAACTGAGAGCAATGGTGTTTATTTCCTTTTTTTTCGTCAGTATTTTCATATTTTTTTTTTTCGGGTTGTTTCTTCTTTGTTTTGTAGAAAAATGCACAAGTTTAATGCTTCTATAAAAGTTTTTGTGGCGAAAACTTTGCACTTGTCTTGTAGCCGCCTAAAGGGTTTTACAATGATGCGCCAACCACCGCCCAGTTGCCACGCCCCCCCTGCCCTCCCCTGCCCACAGCTCCATTCGGGCCACCCTGGGCAGCGCTTAAGTGTGCGTGTTTAGGCACTTCATATTCCGCGGCAATATGGCTAAGAAGCGGCTAGTTATTGGTCTATTTCGTGGGTTAGGCAAAGTTTTAGGCGGCGAACCTTGCACCTTAAACCCCAACTCCAGAGCCTAAGGTTGACCCACACTCCACACTCAACACTCCAGGAATGAGTGTGACACGAAGCGAGTCACTTAGTTAAGCCCGGGGACGATGTCGGTCATTATGCGACCCCGAATAGCTGCTATGCATTATCATTATCATTAAAATAAATTATTAGAGAGTGTCCGGCGTGGGGCGTGGCAACTACGTAGAACTAAACGCATTTTGCACGTTTTCTCTGCGCAAATTTTTTACACGATTTTTACAACTTTTTTCGGCGCTTTCAGCTAAGTACACAAAAGCTTTTGCTGGACAGTGGACAGCGTACTAGGGGGTGGGGGTGTGGTGGTGGTGCTGAGAGGGTGCGTTCGCTAGGCGGGGAGATAAAAAGTTAAGTTTGAGGCAGTTAGACGCAGCATTTAGTTAGGAGCGCAAAAAGGTTTGCAAGAAATAACTTTGCATACTTTTAGGCAGCGCATGTTAAATACCAAATGCAAGCGGGCCAACAACAGAAGACAATGTGTGTGAGGACGACAGGACGGCGGGACGACGGGACGGCTGCACCACTTGGATGCGGAGGACCACGTAATTTCTCAAGCTGCCGTAGCCTGACCACGTAAAGCATAAAATATTTGCCAGTGACTCCAATGCTGATGTCCAGCGCAGTGTGAGAGATGGCGGTGGGCCCTAAGAAAAGTATGTCTAAGAAGTTGCCAAACAAGTTGCAGCCGCAGCCTGTGCGACGCAGCTCATTTGAATACATGGCAACAACTTTGACCACGCATTAGTTACACAACAACATAAAAACAGAACACAACGAGGGCTCTGGGCGGGGCAATGTCAAGCCAACTCGCCATGTCGCTGGCAGCCGAATGACCTGCCACATCCCTTGTCCTGGCCGGCACATGCAATTTGTTAACCAAAGCGCATAATTTACAATGAACATTTCGGTCGGTCTAACGGTCTAGCGGTGCTTTAAGCTGACCGCGCCGCAGACTTACACTTGGACTTCGACTTCATCTTAGTCTTAGCCTTGGTCTTGGTCTTGTTCTTGGTCTTGGTCTCGATGCTGCATCTCGGCCAGCGCTCGCATAGATCAAAGTCGTAGCCGATGGTTTACGGTTGCAACTGTTTAAACGGAGGAGCCTACACTTGGAGAAAATTTAGGGTATTTTTGTATACGAATAAGAACAGACGCTCAGTTGACTATTAAATAAATATGTATTGAGTGATCAATCATTTTCATTCATTGCGCCCCTCTCGCCCAGAGATTTGCTAATAGGCGCACAGTGTCTTAAGTCCAAGGCGTGCGGCTTAAGTGCCTCGCGGTGTTGCGGGAAGGGGACGAAGGCGCCACCAGGTTGGCGTCGAGTGGCCCGCGGTTTTTGGGCGAAGGCGGTCAGAGGGCGAGTCTCGGGAACCAGGGAAAATAACTTGTAGAAAATTAAGTTTGTTAGTAATTAGAACACCACTAAGGACACCTGAGCGTCCTTCTGTCTGCCCTGGCAAATTTATATGACTGCCGTGTACTACGACCAACAAACACACACACACACACCCACAACAACACACAACAACGCACAACAATTAAACCCAAAGCTCGTCGCCTGCTGCTGCTGCTCTTCTTCAGCCCTTTGCTGTGTGCCCAGTTTCGTGGCGTCCTCTATTTTATGTTGTTGTTGTTGTTGTTGCTGCTGTTTTTTTTTTTTTTTGTTCAGGTATCTTCTCAACCAGCAAAGTAACAAAAGTTTCAAGTCGCCTTGTCGAAAATTCCTCAAGCTGAAAGTTGGCAACTTTGATGTAGCTCCCTCCAGCTGCAGCTTTCAGCTGGTTGCATGCCCCAAAGCATGCAACATCGTTGCTGGCATGCGTTGGCAGTCGAAACAGTCCGACAAGTAGCTACCGCCAAGTGCATGCCTGGGCACCGGCCAGTTGCCAGTTGCCAGTTGCCAGTTGCCAGTTTCGGCTGCCCTCCACTTGGCCACTTGAGCAATGTGGCCAAGTGGCAAAAGTTTGCTGCCTAAGCAGGTGACCCAAACACACACAGCCCGGGCTTAAAAGGTAAGTACTCAGCGCACACAGTTGAGTCACGGCATTATAATTCTGTCACGCAAAAAACAGACTATATAGTGCATATATATAATTAATCAGCTGAGACCTTTGATCACGTTCGAAAAGCGGTGAATCTTTAAGTTTATATTCAAACTAGTTCAAAATTATTATAAAGCTGAGGATCGCTAACTTAAAATATGCCAATCTAAGTTGTACCTACTTTAAAACGATACTCTTTATTTTATTATTTTTTACAATTTTAATAATGCAGACTGTAAATGTAAATACATAAACCTAGATAAAAGGGTGAGTTCAAAGAAAAAGAAAGGATTATATTTCTTAATTCTCTAGAGGGCGAGAAGGAGGCTCTCTCTCTTAATTGCTTACGTAAAGCTTTGTTCATTTATCATTTTTAATTAAAATTAAACTTACTTACCTACTAAATGTGCGAACTTAAAGTTTTGATCTTAAAGTTGGTCGAGCAACAAAACTATTGGCTGCAAACTTGGCCCTTAAGTTGGAAACACTTTCACTGTATTAACACCAAATTAATTTTGTCTTAAAATTCAGACAAACACACGCAGACATGTGTATAAGTTTCTCTCTATGTGTGTGTGTGTGTGTGTGTGTGTGAGGACACAACGATTGAATTTTGAACAAGAAGGACAAATGCCGGCAATCAAGTGAAGTCATGTTAAAATAGCAGCAAAATGAAGTCTCCGCCAGGACAAGGACAAGGCGCAAGGCATTGTAACAATAATCAATATGCAGCAGTCAATAAAGGCGAGCCAGGCCAGGGCATAGCTTGGTCCTTGCCAAGGAGCAACAATTACAGACGCACAATTAGTGGGCAGGCGGCGGGCAGCGGGTGGCGGCTGGGGCATGCCCCATAGTTTTGCAGTGCGTCGGTTAAATGATGTGTAATCGTCTTATGTGCACTTGAATGCCTTTTGGCTTCTAATATGGGCAGCAAGGCGACAGACAACACTGGCGACAAGGACCTGCCAAAATGGCCAAGGAGGCCGGGCGAGGGCACGACAAGTGGCCGGACCCGGGCCAAGTAAGCGGCACACAAAAGAAAACTTTGCCATAGGCTGACCTCAAAATGCACAACGAACGTATACTGAATGCTAAGGACCCGTGGACCTAAGGACCTGCGCCCACGTCCTGGCAAACTTTAATTTACAATCAATTCAGGCGTGAATAATAAACCACAAGAAACCAAACAGAGACCCGGCAATATCCAAAGACAACGCACAAGTGAAAGTGTTGCCAACTAGCTGCAGCTTAAACTGTTTCAGCGTGTGTCTTTCTCTCTCTGTGTGTGTGTGTGTGTGTGTCTCTGTGTGTGTGTTTTAAAATTTAGTTACAACACAACACCAAAAGTTTAGCAAGTTTTCAAACAAACAAAGCACACACAGGTCCAGCCCAGTTGCCACTGACTGCCTGACTGCCTGACTGCCTGAACCCAAAACTCCAACCCCAAATATCAGATGGAACCCTTGGCCAAAGCGAACCGCAACACTTCCGCCACTGCTCCGTTGAGCGCTCCAAGTTGGACGTCAAGTGTCTTGTCCGGTTTGGTCCCTGGCGACGTCACCGTCTCCGTCTCTGTCTCCGTCTCTGTCTCTGTCTGCGACCGACTGGTTCCCTGGGCCGGGCTATCAATATTGTTTTCCTATTAAATTGATCATTGGTCAGCAACAATTGTGGCCAAGGCGCACACAAGTGCACCCACTCCTTCTGGCTGCCATCCAGGCGTTGTTGCGGGCTTTGTCTGGCCGTTGAGTGGCAGCCCAGGGGAGCCGCTGGCAGCTCCGAGCGGCCACATTTGTGCATTAATTGTACGTTTCTAATGAAATTAATTGAAATGCCTGGCTGAATGTTATGAATGTGCCTATGAATGGCTTGCTGCGAGTGCGAATATGAATGTGAATGTGAATGTGAATCTGAATATGAGTGTGAGGGTGAGTGTGTGTGTGGCCAGCATTTGCATTTGTATTTGTGCTGCACGCTGCGTTGCATGCTTAGCTGGTGCTGCAGCTATTTGTGGCATTCGGCACAGCAAAATATCCTTCAATTCACTTACCTTAAGTCCTATTGTCCTTCCTATTTGTCATATAGTCCACGGCTCAGCAGGAAGTCTCACACGTAACTCGAGTTCGCTTACCTCACATTTAAGACAGTTGCTGACAGACTTAAATAGACATTTAAATGTCAACTTTCCTATTATTCTTTTATCGATAACACTTTCAATATTAATTTCTCCCTTTCTTTGCTCTCTCTCTCTCTCTCTCTCTTATTCTCTGCATTCCTTTCACTTGCGATAAATGAACAATTTAAATCCCTATCAGCCCATATCCATGCATCAGGCTATCCATAGCTATCCCCCCCTCCCCCCAAGCCCCGGCATTCTTATAGCCCTCAAGTGGCAGCCAAATTCAACTCAATTATGCACAATTACAGACACAAACAAACCAAGTGCCAATGAAACAGAGATGAGTTGGGGCATGCATGCATGCAACACTCCCTTTTCCCCTCCCCCCCCCCCACGCCCTTCGACGCCTATTGAATAGGCAACGACCTTAATAGGAGCCAGAGGCAACTTAACTGCGCATTGGAATGACAGCAACCGTTGGCACCGCCATCCAGGATCGTCGAGGCTCCTTCTGCATTTTGTATTTTTTTGTTTTCGGTTTTTTTCTTTTTGTAGGGGGTCGACGACGGTGGCGGGGGAGGGGGAATTGGTTGGATGACACCAACAAATAAATGCAGCTGCATTCGGCCGTGGCCATGTGGTGCGGCACTTGGTGGGCGCTTAAATTGCATGCATAGCTCATTGCTTGCCACTCGACGTGGCTGAAGTGCAGCTGGAAAAGGCACTGTGGCAGGGAACGGGGGCAGGGAACGGGGGCAGGTCCGAAATGGAGGGCGCCTGTTGGCGACTGCTGTCAAAATGGCATTGAATTGCTTAAATACTTTGGTAATGCGGCAGTGGCAGAGTCGTCGGCTTAATGGCTGCTGGCAGGCAGGCAGGCAGGCAGCTCGCTTTTTTGGTTGCCATGCGGCATGTGCCCCAAAATGAGGCAACACATGCCAATGGCAGGCCATGAATAAACGGTCTGTGCTGCCGCACGAATGAATGAACGAATGAATGAATGAATGAGCGATATGAAGTGCAATCAATGCAAAAATGTTTTCAAGTACACAACCAGCCAGCCAGCTAGACAAACCTGCAGCAGTTGCAGTTGCAGCTGTGACTAGAGATTGCTTTTGTGGGGTAGTGTGCGTGTATGTGCGTGTGTGCGTGTGTGTGTGTATTGACGTGTGTCAGTGTGAAAGGATTATTCACACACTATTGATTTCAAATTGAGTTCACTGCAAATCCATCTGAATTGACAGGCAGTCAGCTGAGGCAGGCAACACATGGCAACGGCAACGGCAACGGCAACAACGGCTCCAGGAGTCGCCTTCATGTGCTTGTGAAACCGGAAGTTGACTAATGAATTTAATTTGCAGTGGGTGTTGAAGCAAATAGAGCGACAAACAGTTAGAAGGGGGCCTCCGACAGCCACTCAGATGAACTGACATGAAGATGGAGCTGGGAGCAGCTGATTGACTGTCAGATTTGAGTGCTTGTCAGCAGGCAACTGTTTCTGTTTTTGGCCAATTAAAGATAACCGTTAGCTAAGCATATACATACATATACATTTATTATCGATTTAGCCGCCTAGGATAACAAGAACTTTAAGCGGCCCTAAACACAATTTAATTATAATTCTTTGATTTCTGAAAAATATAATACTCTCTGCTAGGGTATAAAAGGGGAACTAACGGACAGATATAAATTTTTAAAATATATAAAATGTATAATATAAATATAAACAAGTCCAGCACAAAAGAACATTTTAATACCTTTGTATCAAAGAATAGTAAAATACTCGACTAAATTTTGCGGTTAGTTTCTAATGTTTGTGATGGGTCGTTTGGTGGGGGGGCGAAGATGTGTTTATAGAGCGTAACTAAGGTCTTTGTTTAAATAATTAGCACAGTCCAGACTGTGACTGTGACTGACAGTCTGTGTGTATGTGTGTGTGTGTGCGTGCATTGGCAATTTTCAACTACCGATACAACACAATATATGTAGAGCATACATACGTAAATATCTATCTATATATAAATATGAATATATATATATAATGAATATATATATATATATATAATATATATATATATATATATATATATATATATATAAATATATATATGTATTGTTATTGATTTGAACTGGAATAGTATGATGTGATCCCCCCCCCCCTGTCCTAGTCCACGCGATCCGAGGCAGCGCTTTAGTGCTGTCGACCTTGCCCGACAGCATTCACTGGCAATTGGCCACAATGGAATTGGAATACCGAATACAGCTGCCAGTGACGGAGCAGAGAAGATTGAGGATTGAAAGGGGCTCTAGCGAACGTTCTAGTTTACCATCATCTGTGTCATCTTGAGCATGGCTGTCCTTTGGACAACGCTGGCCAGCACAACGGTAATGTCGTCGGGCTTGCCGCCGGGCGCATCGATATTGTGCCGCCTCGCATTCTGCGTGAAGGGCGATTCGTAATTGGGATTAAAGCTCAGCGATCGCGCCATTAGGGCCACCGAATTCGCGTACATCTGGAGCTTGACGGGATCTGTGACGCCGGCCGCATGGCCGAGCACCTGCAGCAGCAGCTCCTCCGACACATTGTCGTAGACGCCATCGGTGGCCAGCATGAGCACATCGCCGGCACGCAGGCCAAACTCCAGCAGGGCGGCGCACTCCGGCCCGTCGGTCAGCACGTTGAGCCCCTGGCCGGGCGGCGGCACGGCCAGCTGATAGGGCGTATTGAAATGATGCTGCTGCTCCATGGAGCGGCAGACAATGGCGCCGTCGCGTATCACCAGCAGGCCGCTGTCGCCAATGTTGGCCGCATAGAGGACGCCGGTCTCGCGGTGCAGCGTTAGTATGCAGGCGGTGCAGCTGCCCAGAATGGGCTGCTTCTGTTCCAGCAGATTGCAGTAGGCGCGCGCGAGGAGCTGCTCGGGTCGCGTCGCCTCGAAGTCGGCGGCATGCGCTAGGCGTTCGCAGGAGCGCATTAGGAAGCGGCTAAACTGGCCCGGATCGATGCCGTACACCCGCCAGCCGCCCACCCCATCGGCCACGCCCAGCGCGTCCACGTGCGCCGTCGTGGTCCTGAACCACGCGTCCTCCCCGAACTGGCCGCGCGTATAGTCCGGATACAGGCCGATGTCCTTGGGGAAGCCGCACACGACACTCACCAAGCGTATCTGCCGCGGTTCCTCCCGCAACGGCAACGACGCCTCTGAAGCTACCGGCCCCGGCCCCGGCCCCGGCCCCAGCCCCAGCCGCTGCCCCGGACCCGGATCCGGATCCGACACCGACACCGACACTGGCAGTGAAACCGAAAGTGAAACCTGCGCCGACATCAGCCGAGTCTTGAGATGGATCAGGCTGTCGTAGAGATGGCCGCCAGTGCTCGCAGCCAAGTTGGCGATCATCAGCGCCGCCTCCGACAAGGAGTGGTAGCTGCTGTTCATAGCCCGTTGTAAGCTGCGTCTGGCATTATCTATATGTTCATTCATGTTTCTCACTGATCGACGATTAACGAAACAAGTGCGGCGAAAATGTGCATTTGCACCTATGCGAAACCGTGTAAGGCAAATATTTACCTAGGAGAAGATACACATAAATACGAATAACCAGACACACGAAAATAATTAAAATGGATTTTTAATATTTGTTATGTATGTAACCAACAAAAGCCGAAGTAAAACTAAATATGCTACACTCTTCCCCCTCACATTTAACATTGGCCGAAAGCGACGCCTACTTGATCCACACACAGAGCAACCTCTTTCCGAGACTCCCCCATTCACTTTGGTCTACAAGCAACTAAGAAACTTTTCTCTCTTTAGTACATACTAATATTCGTTAATATTCTGTATAAACATCGCTTGGTCCTGTCTCCTGTCCTTGTCGTTGTCCTTGTCGTTGTCGTTGTTGTCGCTGTCAGCTTAATTGAAAAATGTTGCCTGCTGCATGTCAACATTTTGATTTCCAATATGTTATCCGCCACATGAATCCTGGGGGGCGGGGAGCTGGCGAGCTGGCGGGCAATATAAATGGGGCGCGTCCTGTACAAAATTCGGCTTAAAATTTCACACGTTTGCCTGCGCGACACATGTCGCTAGAGACAGAGCTGGCAACGGGATTGGAATTGGGATTGGGATTGGGATTGGGATTGGGAATGGGCTACAGCTCGGTTTAGCCACTTCCACTTCCGCAGAGGGCGCAGCCGTCAAATGCAGAGTCCGCTGGCTGTTTGGGCTCCCCATTTGCCCCAATGACATTTACCGTTAGCATATCAATAACACACGCTGCGCCGCAGACCGGACTCATAAAATATGGCAACGGCAGTGGCAACATTCGTCCGCCAACCTGCGCGGGGCACGTGCAAATGTGGAAACGTAAAACGTAAAACGTAAAACGTAAAACGTGACGCCTTGCCCTTTGACCCCGTCCACCTTTTGGTGTGGCCTGCCAAATGGCCAAATGGCCGCGACCCGTTTGATTTTGCATTTCATGCAAATTTTTGGCGGCAGACATCGACGATGACAAGGCGAGTCCTGGCGCTCTGCTTTGAAGGATGCCAGCGTGGAATGGGAGGCGGCCACGCAATGCTGTCGCATCATCGGAAATGAATCATTTGCTTCGTTTGTCGGCATCCGCTTGGCGCTTATTTCCGTTGCGTCGCATCGTTTTTGGCCTAAACCGGCCAACCAGCCAACCAGCCAACCAGCCAACCGGCGAACCATCCAACCGGCGAACCATCTAACCAACTGGCCGAGCCACCGGGCCGACATGTGTGCGCGGCACGCTTCCGTGACAGAACATGCAGAGCCAAGATGGGCGCCCACACAGGTGCCCATTTTACAGCGTTGCCTTTGACACCTGCCGCCCGCTTCCGCCCCCCCACCCCCACCCCGCTCCGAACACTCTCTGCGGTGAGTGTTCAAATGGATGTGCTGGAAAGTTAAGGAGCCACGAATACCAATACCAGCTGTACTATCGATGATCGCTAGCACTTGAATTAGAAGAAATATATGAATACCGTGTTCAAGCTTCAAAATTGAACTCGTTTTAAATATATATGCAATAACAAGCGACACTTTTTACTATTAACCTGTGATATTCGATTAAACATGTAGAACATCAAAAATAAAGATTGGCTTAACTTTCGTTAGATTTTTTCGAATTTTAGGTAAATACTGCTTAGTGTCTACAAACATGAAAAGCAAGAAAAAGTATCTTTAAATGTGTTTTTTTGGTTTTAAAATGCTTAGCCTTTCCAAAAGGGCATCTTATGTTTAATACGGAAGACTCCAAGTGCCTTAAAAACAGTTTTTTTTTTACCAATTTATATAGACGGGATGGTTTGATCTCCCATTGTTTGAATATAAAGAGAGAATTAACTTGAACTAAACGTCTATAAGTCATATACATAAATGTTGTTAAGAAATATGTTATTAAATAAATACGAATAATAGGCCTGCAATTGATCTTAGAACTCTACTAACCAATAAAGTCCCAGAACAGCCTTGGCCACATTTATGTATATTGATAAAGTCCTGAAGTACTGATAATATACCTTCAAATTAAAGAGTTCATCATAAAAGATTCAAAAATATATTATTATAATACTCTAAGGGCTTAGGGAGTTTTTCTTTTTGGCCCGTTACCCGCATTTTAGAGACTTTCGCTTATCCATTTATTTCAGCTTCTGTTAGGCCATCCATCTGTTCATCCTTTTATCCATCCATCCATCCGTCCGTCCGTCCGTCCGTCCGTTCAGCCATGCGTTTGTCCACACTCATTTGAGTCCCGCATAAATCAATTGCACTTGTCATCAACTCAATTAATTTTTGGCAAACAAAGTGCAGTAAATCAATTGCTTTGGCAGCTCGGCCCGCTGACCATGCCCCACAGGCGACGGGTCAGCGAAGGGCGTCGGCGGGCGCCAGGACACAACGCGACCGTGGCCGGAATGTCCTTTGCCGTTGCGCTCCCATTTTTGGATATACACATGTATATATATACATATTATTTTTTTTTATTCGTTTTATTTCTATTTTCTTTTTTTTTTTTTTCGTTTGCTGCTCCTTTTCGACGTTTGTCATTGGCATTTTTTGTCACTCGGCGCAGTTTTTGCTCTTTTATTTGACCGTTGCATTCAGCTGGCGTCCCGGCCCGGCTCGGGCGCCAGGACGTGGCGTCTCCGTCGACCGTCGACTGTCCATTTTATGAGCCGCCGCCCCATGCATGTTGACACTGTATCAAATGGGGTTAAAAAGTGATTAAAGTAGGTTTGGCAAATGTCAACAATGTTTATACCGTATACCGTGGCCATTCGTTCGACTGCGGGTCCTGCGGCTCCTGCGGCTCGTGCGGCTCGTGCTCAGGCCGAGCTGTTTATCTGGTAGCCGGGGGCTTAGGCGTGTAACTGTCGTGCGAGTGCTCTTGACGTTTCGGTATGCAGACCAGACCAGACCAGACCAGGCTCTCCTCCCCCCACCCCTCCCCACCCCACGCTCACCTTCATGCATTGGTTGGGATGTCGCTCGTTTGGCTGCTCGATTCGATTTGCAATTTTTTACGTCATATTGCACCCCCGCCCCCGCCCCCGCCCTCGGGCTGTCTCTTGGCCATTGATACAGGCGAGCAGCGAGCACAGCCCCTTTGGGCTCCCGTCTATAGACAGCGTTAAATTATGCAACTTTTTCTCCATTTCTTTTTGCCAGGCGAAAATTGAATTTATGCATTGCCCCCGCTCCGGTGTGTGTGAGTCCTGCCAGGATCTGCAGCTGACACTTCCAACATTGGCTGGGCGTGGCAAACAGTCACCACGCCCAACACCACATTTATCCTCACTTTGACCACGCGCAAAGCTAGATCGATTTTCACGTTATGAAAATATCATTTTGTTAAACTAAAAATCATCGCTTCTAAATTAGCTAGTGGGCCATTTTTGTGCAGCTTTTGGCCTCGACTCCGTTGCGGATTAGGGCTTTTTGGGCCGTATATTTAGCTTGGGCTGGCGATTTATTTTGTTGCAACTGCAACATGGGCCAAAGCCGAATGCATGAGTGGGCTGTGTTTGTGTTTTTTAGACTGCATATATTCATATATAAATTATACACCCACATATATAAATTACCTTTTGATAAATCTCGGTCGTCGGCTGCTCTTTCTAGCAAGGACATATAGAAAAATGTGCAGTCATGGCATGAATTTGGACTTGGGCAGGGACTCAAGTGGTGCGGGCTGGCAACGGTTGGCTGTGAGCTGTTTGTCTAACTGTGCTATGCACACAATGTCGCACTTGAGAAATCTTTTCGAACGTAAATCAATCCGTGCAGCTACATCATCGTCTGCCTCCGACTCCGACTCCGACTACGACTACGACTACGAAGCTTTTCCGGCAGAGAGCCTGGTCAACAATTGCACCAATTGCATTTCTTGATTGTTTTGTGCTGCTGCTGCTGCTGCTTGGCCCCGAGCCCAGGCACATATCGAAATGTAAATTCAAGTTGGATTCGGCTTGGCCCCTGCCCCGAAATACTCCAAGTCGCCCACTTGTGGAGAGCTATGACAAAAGCGAAGCTCCACAAAAGCGATAACGACACTCATCATCAACCAAAGTCGGATTTGCTAGCTGCCTGACCCAAACTAACTCTAGTTGTGTCTCATTCGCTCAATTACTCTCTCTCTCTCACACACACACACACTCTGTCTATGTCTCTGTTGCGTATGCATTTCAAAAACGCAATTTTTGGTCCTTGATCAGAACTTCCATTGCAATGCGGTGAACAATTTCGTTTGCTTTGACCCCAGACTCCAAAACAAAAAGATGACCAAGAGTTAGCAACGTTTTGAGCCAGCCAGCACGCCTGCTGTCCAGCTCCTGCTACTCCTTCTTTCCCTTGATGTCCTCGAATGCTGCTGCTGTGCATTTTCCGTTTTCGTTTACGCATCGTTTGAAATTTCTATGAATTGTAGATGCAATCGGGCCAGTCCGTGGTCCTCCTAAGACTCATGTGTTACTGTTGCAGCTACACCCAGTGGCCCACAGTGGCCCAGGAGTCAGCGCAGTGCATTTCACTTGCAGCACCCATCCATTGCCACATCCCTTGGCCCCAAATGTGTGTGCGGCAGTGCATTTGGTAAGCTCTAGACGAAGGCAAAGTTGACGATTCTGTTGCGGCCAGCGACACCAACGACAACAACAAATTGAAAACGTTGCCCCACCACAAGGAGCAGCAGCAGAAATCCCAGACCAGAAAACAGGACAGAAAACAGGACAGAAAACAGAAAACAGAATGGAAGAAAAAATGCAGTTGGCCCGTTGCGTAAGGATTACAATGAGAGAGTGAATGCAGCTGCCGGGCCGGGGCCAATCTTTCATGACGGAACAAATATCCTCATAATTCAACAGGAAAATTGCCTGGACTGGACTGGACTGGACTCGACTGGACTGAAGTAAAGTGGAGTGGACTGGACGGGCCAGCTCCTACATAGGCCTCTGTGCCAAAGGGCTCCAACTTTAGCGGGTTCTGGCTGCCTGCTTCTGCCTTTTGCTGACGGCGACGTCGTTTGTTACGCCTCTGCCTCTGCCTATGTTTTTGTGTGTTTGTGTGTGTGTGTGTGTGTGTTCCTGTGCGGCTTTTGCTTTTGTTGGTTTTCGGTGATTTGCTTTGTCAGTGACAAAAATAATAACAGCCAGCCGCAGGCAATGGGCCCAAGTCATGTGCCTCAGCAGCCCCAGCTCCATATGTCAAGTGCCTGCCTCGGCTATTCTCTAGGTATAATCAGAGCATGACCCCGCCCCCTGCCCCCCGGCCGCTTCATCTCTTTACTCATGTGTGTGTGTGGGTGGCCATTTTTAATTACCACAATTTGAATTGCTTAAATAACTATTTGGATAAGAATCAGACTCGTATGCCTCGTGCAACATCAAAGCCAAGCCCGTTCAGGCCCGGCCAGGAAAACGCCAGGACCAGCAACAGGATCAGTGCCAGGGCGTGGCTAATGTTGTCCCTGACATGGCCCTAAGCTCCGCTCGCCCGCTCTGAAGATTAGCACTAGTCTTCTCCAGCAAGCGATTTCTATTTGCCTAATGCACCTGGCACTCGAGATATATTATTGTAAGTATTCGCCATTTAGTTGAGGCCAACTCAAACCAAAAATATTCTCAACTTCAATAATCAGATCCATCCCATGATTAGGATTATATGTTGCTTGTTCATTGGCTGGCATTAACTGTAATAATCTTAAGGGTCTCTTCACTTGTAAGCCTGCCAAGTTGTTGCACGGCCAGGCGAATAAATAAAAACATTTCGTTGGCATTGATTTAAGTGCGGCCTAAACAAACTTTGGCCAACTGCAGGTCTGGCCGGGCTGGGCTACGCTCGCTACTCCCATAAATAATCAACCAATTATTTTGCTGTCAATTTCAACACGGCCGGCGAAAACGCAATGCCAACGCCTACCCAGACTGCAGGCGCAGCCAGGACGTGCTGGCGACGCGCCGGGCAGCAGGACATGCAACCCGCTGGGCGATGTCTTCGTCTTGGCCTTTGTCTTCGTCTGTTTCTGTGCGGACACGCAACACGGCACAGTGGCGCAATAAATTTTGGCTGCAGCGCCAAGAAATCCAATGCCAATGCATATTCAAAGGACGAGAAGGCCGATGGAAACCAACCTAAACTCACAGTCGCAGTCAAAGTCGGAGTCGGAGTCTGTTGAATTTGTCCAGGGAACTTCTTGCCAAGGCGTGCTTGGAGCTGGGTGGCCAGCTTGAGACTATTTGAAAGAAGTAAAACAGCGTCGAGCACTTAAAGCCTTCCCCATGTTCCCGTGTGTGTGTGTGTGTGTGTGTCTCTCTCATGCCGCGATTCGATTTCACAGCCTTATATCATTCTATGCTCAGTTACAGTTTACTGTAAGGCACTGTGGAACATTAAGGCCAACTACAGATTTTGTAAAAGTCGAATATTGTAAGCATAAAATAAAGGAAAATAATGTGAATTGGTCCCATTGTCAGTTGTTGGCCGTGGAGTTGTTTTTTCCTCTCGCAATTCTTCAAATATTTCTACGCTGTGTTTTCTTTTGCACACAGCGCACGCACCGGGCGGAAGTCCTTTAGCAGATTATCTGCGCAGGCAAGTCAGAGGCGAGTCGGCTCGCATAGATTTATAATTGAAGGGCGTGTTCGCAGTTGCCCCTCATCGAACCGCCGAAACACACAGAAACCACTTGACTGTGACTGTGACTGTGACGGTGACTGCGACGGTGACTGCGACTGCGACTGGGGCTTGTCTAGTTCATTGCGTTTGTGTGTGTGTGTGTGTGTGTGCGGAAAACGGAAGGGGCCATTAAGTGATGCCAATGATTAACAACGGAAGTATAGATTTCGAGCAGTGCTCGACAAACTGTGGCTAATCGATGGGCTGCCCGGGTCTAATGGCATTTGGCCATAAATCAAAGCGTCTGTAAATTGTGCAGCAGCGCTTAAAGCTGACTGACTTACACGCAACTATTCAAAAGCTTCCTCCCACACACATACACGAACAGCGGCGATCAGCGAATTATTTAAAAGCTCACACACACGAGCAAACAAGCCACACATCTACACATGTGTGTGTGTGTGTGTGTGTGTGTAACTTTTGACTTTGAAATATTTAGAGAATGAGGCTTGGGCACGTTCGGATGGATGGGGAAAAGAGGTTTGAAATGTTTGCCAACTGGCAATGAAATGAAACAATAAACGTAAATAACTTTCAATTGAATAGTTTTGTGGTGGCAAATTTACGTTACGGCCCAAGAGCCCCGGCCGAGGCCGAAACTGAGGCACCCAAAAGACTGCCGCGCCAGCCATTAAATTGGGGCTACCCCAAGCTGGGACTGGGACTGGGGCTGGGACCAAGAACGGGACAATGGCGCGCCATTAGCAGCGTCCCCATGCATGTGACATTTTTGCAAATGTCTCTGTCCCCACACTCTCTCTCTCTCTCTCTCTCTCTCTCTCTTTCTCTTTCTCTCTGTATGCTGATTGTAATTTTGTAATTTTCCGAGTTTATTATCTGTCAACATTATCACACACACAGAGTCACATTTCGGCTTTATACGAGTTACTGTGCAGCAGTTAAACACCAAATCCCCCCCCCCCTCTCCTTTCTCCTTTCTCCCAGGATCTGCCTTGGCTGTGCCCATTGGCTGGACCCATGGACCGTAGTCGGGCATAAAATGTTTTGCCGCCGCCATCGCTCTTATCTTGTCTCGCATAAAACGCAACAACACCAAATAAACTCATCGAATTTCTGTTGTTAATTGAAATAAAACTATTTTAAGTGTGTGCTCGCCGACTCTGGCTCCGGCTCCGGCTCCGGCTCCAGTTCCAGTGGCGTCTCCAACTGCCATTTGAACCCAAGCGCTGCCCCAAAATGCGGCAACGACAAATTTCGTAAATGGGCGACATTACGCGTTAATTTTATTAAATAACTGTCCTGGGCATTCAGCCTTAAAATTTTTGTTTCGTCCCATCCAAATTTTTATAGCAAAATTATTTTAAAAATAAACTAATAAATATATTAAGTTATAACATCTTTTATTCATTTTCTTCTTTTGAGTATTTTTGCATGAAATTAACTTGTTATTGAAAAGAAAAGTTGTAAATAAAAAAAACTCTTTTATATTAATAAATATAAAAAATTATTATCTTAACTAGCGAATCAATAGAATTCTTGTTACATTATTGCTATAGATATCTTCAAATAGGTTCAGATGAAAAACTTTAATAGCTGTCGATCGAAGGACATTTCTAACCTCATCTCTCATTCCGGACAAGAGCTCAGCACGTTTATCAGCAGCGACAACCAAGTTTTGTAACACTAAGTAAAAGCCACTTAAACAACCCGAAAAATAAACAAAAAAAAATTAAGTAAAAAGCAAACGAAAAAAAAATGAACACAAGAAACGAGCAACAGACACATACACGAAACTCATAAAAATGCTTTGTGGTTGTCATTTTTTATTGTGTGCAGCTCGACGAGCTTTTTGTGCCAACCTCATCATCAGATTCAGGCGAACTTCAACTCCAACCCGAACAACAGCTACACACACATACACGTTCTGCTTTAAGTTGTTGTTGTTGCTGTCGTTGCTGTTAACTTTATAAAGCATTAACACCTCATAGACGAAGCAGCAGACAAAGTGGAACTTTGATTGTGGCACGGGCCGAGTGCACTTGCAATGGATTGTTAGGGGTGCACAGAGTGCACAAAGCAAAGCCGAAATCAAGTTAAGGGCTGCGTTAAAAAACTTCAAAAAAACTCAAATATCGTATGTCACGTGACTGCAGCTGCAGCTGCAACTGTAGCTACTGGCCGGCAGGTGGCGCACGTAGTGGCAATGTCTTTACTTTGTAAGTTGAGCAACATTCGACTGTAACCTTTAACGCTTACAAACTTTCAAGTGGCCAACAAGCGCCCCTTTTTCCTACTCATCCCCCCCCCCACCCCCTCCCCTCCGCCCCTGCCAAAGTGGCTGTCAAACTTCATTCGATTCAATTAAACATGCGCGAATTCGCCGACGACTTTTGCGCTGCCCAAAAGTCTGACAAATTTGATAGGCTTTGCCTAATTGTTGCAAATTATCAATTCAAATCACGTTAAGAGCTTCCAGCTACACATTTCATTCCGAACGAGCGCGATGGGGCCGCAACTTTGGGGGGCGGGTTGCCCTCGGGCAGAACAACAAAAAAATTATCATGCAGCACGCCTAAATGGCTTTTCAATTAGATTATGTCATTCAAGGCAATGACAAGGCGCACACCCCGCCCCACCACAGCGTAGCGTATCAATTTCCGTCGAGGAATTTGTCGGAAAACACAAAAAAAAATAATATACCCCACGCCAAATAAAAACAACGCAAACAACTTGAGTTCATTAATTTTGTGTGAGGCGCAACAATTAACACGCAACCGAACCGAACCGAAACCGAAACCGAAACCGAACCGAAACCGAACCGAACCGAACTGAACTGAACGGAGCTGAACGGAACCGTGGGGGCTTTTGAGGGTTGTCGAAGAACAAAAACGAAAAAACAGAAAACAGACAAACAATATTAAACAATATACCGGACTTTCAGATCCCAGGCAGCCCGGCCCCATTCCCAGTCCCGTAAACGTGACGCTGCTAATTAAGTTGACGCATTTGCTGCCCGGCTAACTGGCTGGCTATTTCACTTTGGTCCTGCTCCTGGCTGATGTTCTTACGTGTACGTTTTGGGGTAAGCTTAAGAAATTTGCATGCTTGATTTGATGATGCGGCCAGAAAGAAGAAGACAGCAACTGTTAGCTAAAGACATAAAGTGCACATCCTTCAACTGGTTTCAAGGGTATTTGATCTGTTGCTTTGACAATTTACAGGATATAAATAACAATTGTCGATTGATTCCCTAATAGATGCCTTAAGTGGAGAAACCACTGAAACACTGAACCACTGAAACACTAAACCACTAAACCACTGAACCACAACGAGCTGCCACCCATAACAATAACAACAAGCAATAACGAGCAGAGTCAAAAGCTCGAGTGGCGAAGCAAACAGCAAAGAAAATTATGCAAAAACAAAATTAAATGAAGTAAAGAAAAGAATAAAATGGAGAGGAAACCCAAACAATTTATTGAAAATGCGTGCGAAAAGCACTTGAGAATTTTCACAGCCGCCGCCAATTTGAAGTGGCCGCCGCGAAGAACTCTTGGCCGTGCGGAAGGAAGTGTTCGCTTTGATTTTGCGCTTTTTGTTGTTGCCGCGTGTTGTTCGTCGTGCTGCTGTTGTTGTTTCTGTTGTTGTTGTTGTTGTTGTCGATCGCCACATCAAACGGCGCAGCGCCTGTCCAAAAGTGTGGGTGGGCGTGGCATGTGTGTGGACTCTGAAGGACGGACTTAATTCCATTCGCACACATAATTAGTTTAGTCAAACTTTGCAGTTGGCCAGCTGCTAGTTGCAAAGGTTACACTGTTCACAAAGCGAAACAGAGCATATTAGCTTAGTATGTGTATTTTTCCTTTAATTGGATTTAATTATTCTGTTAATATTTACAACAACTTTAATAAAACTTTTAAGCTAAATTTCAAATCTAATGTCTAAGTTATTTTATTTTTTTAATCTCATGCAAGGCGTGCTTTGATTTGCAGTTAAATTAATACTTCATAAGAAGGTTAGCTCACATTATACAAATGTTCGCCAGGGTATTCGAAATTCGGTTGTTCTTTAAACTGCCTTTTTTTTGCCTTTTTGCTTTTTTGCTGGCAGCTGCAACACGCGTCCAGAAGTGAGCCAAGCGAGTTGCGTTAAGCAAATCTTGAGCTGTGTGTGTGTGTGTGTTTTTGAAAAGTTTATCAAATGTTGCGTATGGTGAGCCCTGGCACCTGCCGACGCCTTCTTGTTCTCCCAACTGTCATTTTGACAGCTGCTGCTGCTGTCTCAGTCGCTGCTGTTGCAAGGCATGTTACACCTTTTGCTTGGGCCAAAGTTTTTTTTCCTGCCAACCTGACTGGCTGCATGTAAAAGAAGCAGCAGCCAGTGCAAGCGAGGGGTACACACACACACACACGCACACCCGCAGGCCTTAAGCTAGCCAGTAAGCTAAGAAAACGGGTTGGGCGGTAGTTGAGTTGAGTTGCAAGATAAAAAGCCCGAATCGGTCTGTGTATGCAGCTGTCAAAGACCAGCCGCCAACTTGTGCAGCAGTTAAGAAGTTACAAAATTACAGAAATATATGAGAAAGCGGCGAAAGTGTGCAGGATGTGCGAAAAAGGAACAGGAAACGAAAAGAAACTTGGCGGCAAGGCAACTAAACTTACATAAGTGCCCGACTATTATAAAAGAGACAACAACCCCACAATATATATATATATATATATATATATTTAATAATTGACGCAGAACAAAAATCATTAACCAATAAGAAAATATACTTGCCAATCAATCAAGCACACATTATGCTTGGTATCTGCTAGTCGAGCATGTTTCGCCTTCGCTTTAAACTCTTAGTTAAGCCGCACAAACACAACAAATTGGCTCATAAATATTCGATAAATAACAATAAAAGCGCATTAAGAACTTTTGTCGGAAAGCAACTGAAAATGACTTCAAAATGTTATCGTGTCAATAAATAAACAAGAGCCGATGAAAATTTAAGAGCGTGCCCAACTTCAAAGGGCGCACGGCCAAACGTAACCGTAAAGCGGAAGTAGCTCAACAATTTTCAACACGTTTCTTACTCGTGTGTTCTTGTTGTTGTTTTTGTGTGGGTTGTGTGTTGGTTTTTTTTTATCACACAGTCACCCACACCTAGAAACGAGGCACACGTACGTACACACACGGAAAATCATAAAATTTTAACGAACCTATTGAAAGTTTACACATTGCCGCTTGATTTCACCGGGCGCCCGGCCCAAGGACCAAGGACCAAGTGGCAAGGCCAGGGCGAACGTGTGAAAAGCGCCATCGAACGGCAAAGATTTTCACACTTGGAACATTACGGAAATTTATGAACGCACACACACACACACACACACACACGCACACACACAGCTACACCACACACGACAAGACGCACATGTTTCATGCATGCGCCGAAAAGTGTGCTACAGGAAAATTAAACTTACCTATGTAAACAAGACAAGAAATGGCTTGTATGTGTGTGCGTGTGTGTGTGTGTGGGCGGAAGTTATGCTCAAACTTAATTTAAGGTTCAATAGCGTAACCAAAGAAAACCGCAAAAACTTTGGCTGCCTGTAGAAGACGGCGACTAGGTAGAGCTCGGGGCTCCAAACTTAAGGTTTGGCAGGACGAACGAGTTTTGTGTAACATAAAATCTTGTGGTTTATTAGATTTTAATAATTCACACGATTCACAGCAGCTAGTTTTGTTTGTATGTGTGTGTGTGTGTGTGTGTGTCTGTGGCTAAGTGCGCGCAGATACCTGAAGAAGACACATGACAGTCGAGTCGAGTCGAGTCGAGTCGAGTCCCAGTCAGAGACAGAGTCACAGTCGAGGTCGTGGTTTGAGTCGAGCAGTCTTGTGAAAGACGCATGCATTTGAAGTAAACAAAAAACTAACTTTTATCTGTTGCCGTTGGTCTTTCTATTCAACCCCCCTCCCCAAATTCTGTTTGGGGATCTCCATCATGTGAGCAACAGCAACACTTTAGCTTTGGCCCCAAACCTCAACGCAAAAAAGCACCCGAAGGTGTGTTTGTTTTTACAACAACAACGACAAATTTGTGGCATATCAGCGGCATGTTGCGTGGCTTGTTGCAAGAAATGTGTCTGTGTGTGTGTGTGTGTGTGTGTGTGGGGAACGGGCCAACTACAACCCAGCTGGCTGCTGGGTAGCTGGGATTAAGAGCGCATACGCTGAGATATGCCACTAAAGGGAATTGATTTGCTCAGAGGGCGCGTTGTCGTCTGCTTTGTTGCTGCACCTCAGTTTATTTTTTGTAGGCCAGCTGCAAGTGGCTTTTAAACATTTAATTAAGATAACATGAATAAAGCATTTCCTCTCTTTATAAATAAATCGTTTTCCAACAGGTTTACTGAGGCATTAAAGGGAAAACAAAAATAGTTATTACTCAATAATTACTTGCATTATTAATATAACATAATAATTTTAAATTTTTTATTATAATTATTATTTTGTAAGGGAGTTCAATTGAATGGCACCTTTTTAATCTTCTTTTGCATTATTGTGATTGTGAGTTAAATAAGTTCTCAATGGTATCGAAGTAGTTTTTTAAAAACACTAATATCCAATTTTCATTGTTTGTGTCGTATGAGTTCCTTAGGTCCTTCTTTAAAGCATTCGTCAAGCGCACTCTTGTGTGAGCATTTGCCCCCTTTGGATGGCTCCAACTCAATAGCAGTGCATCATCCAGCTATTTAACGATATAAACTGCCAACTATGCCAGTCATAACCTCGGCAAGCACATCAAGACGCAACTGCAACTGCAACTACAGTAAGTTTGGCTTCAGCTCAAAGCTCAGGCTCTATAAATTTTTGTTGGCCGCCGTTTGAAAGTATGCGGCGCAGTTCTTAAGAACTTTCTGGCAGCCAAGACAAAAAAATAAATCAGTGAAAAATGTGCAACTTATGATCAAGTGTTCCCACAAGAATTGCAAACTTTTTGCGAAGCTGTAGTTAGCTAGCTCCTTTTTACCTTTTGTTGTTTTTATTTGCCATTTGGAGCAGTTTTTTTATTTTGTGCCATGCCTTTGTTGTCTCGCTGGATGTCCTTTGGTGTCCTGTCGAAGGCATCATCGAAGTTATGTGCTGCACTGGCCCCCAAAGGTTATGCAGCAAAAACTTTGCATAGCTGCGGCAACGACAACAACAACAACAACAACAACATTGGGCAACAGGCAACAGCCAAGGGGCAGCAGCCGGTTGACAACATTGACCTTACACCGAGCCGAACCGGACCCGTTTCACATCCTGCAGGCATAAGTGCATAAATAGTTCATAAACTATTTTTCCACAAAGTTGTCCGCTTGCCGCTTGCTGCCTGCCGCCAGTTGGTGGTTTGCTGTTTGCTGGTTGCTGCTCGGTGTTTGGCTGCTTCAGCTGGGGGCTAATTGCATTTTACACCAATTAATTTGCTTAGTCGCAGCGCAAGTAAATCGCAAGCAAATAAAATACAAAGAAAATAAAAAGTTTGGCGGCAAGCGGAAATAAATTCAATGCGCAATAACGAAAAGCAAACAAACATCACATTAAGGGCAGCTTGTAACCCTCCAGTCGCAAATCAATTTGAATTTCAAATTAACATAAAGCGCTCCATACAAAGGGGGAATCCCAGCTTGAGGTGGGCCAACAATTTTTCGGCCAACTCGTAAGATTTGCGACTTTATTTTGGCATGCAAGCTGCTGGCGGCGAGGGGGCAAGGAGGCTAAGGAAGAGCGTCCTTTTGTGTATATTGTACAAATGCAATGGCCATTGCTGGGGCATCAAATGTCGTCGGGCCTCCAGCGCTTGGGGCGACCAAACGCAATGCGAAATGTGAGCGAACAAAAAGCATTGCATACTTTTCGGCAGCAGTCGAAATACAAATTGAATTTTCTACTTAAAGACAATGGCGGCCAAATTTTTAAGCAGAGCGCAGAATGAGTGGAGAGTTAGCATAAGCTGAACTGCGACTGCGAGTGCGAGCGAGTGGGCAACAGGTCTGCCGTCTCTCTCGTCGTTTGTTATTTTGTCGAAAAATGAAAATATTAATTCCCAGCGGGTTATTTGCGCTACCCGTGAACGGCGACTGCTGCAGTCGATGCCGCTGTCGATGGTGTTGCCTGAGAGGTAACGGTAAGCCAAACGGCACCGAAGGGCACTAAGTAAAAGTCACAAAAGACAATGAAAATAACTGCATGGAAGCTGTGTAGACATTTGCTTTAGACATGGCCGCTTGCCGGAAGTGACAGACGGACGAGAGAGAGAGAGAGAGAGTAGTAAAATGTCTGTTAGTCAGGCTGATCGCCCTGCAGATACCCCTTGAGTGTTAATGAAAGCTTTTTATATACAAATGTTATCTGAGAAAATTCAATATATATACATATAAGCAAATATGTAAATGAAAATGCCATTAAAATGTAGTAGATTTAATTTTTATATATAATCTGCTATTACCATTATCAGTAAAAACAACTTCAAGTTAAGCAATATTTGAGTTAGTTACCAAGACTTTTTCAAAACCTAATGAAAGTCTTCTAGTTGTGGACATAGAGCTAAGGAAAGTCTATAGAGCCCACTGTTTTTCAAAATGAGGTATTCTTATTCGTGGGCCCAATCAGGAGCAGTGCGTCCTTTTGTTGCGGCCAGAAGCGGAGCGCTCTATCTTTCAATTTAGCAAAAATTAATTTATTACATCAATATTTATGTTTCACTTAAATTATAATGCGTGAATGCAGCCAGCCCCTGTCTAAACATTTTTTATGCCATTCATTTTGCGGCCTCTGGCAGAGCAAACAAAAAATGGAAATGGAAATGGAAAATTGCGACCGCAATCAGTCATAATAAATATTAAAAATAGCGCATAAAGTCAAACATTGACAGCTAAATGCTTCACCAACGGCCAATTCACATTTTGCTTTACGTTTTCCATTTTCCATTTTCCATTTTACGCTTTCCATTACATTTGCCATTTTTGAGGCGCGCGCTGTTTGGAAAACTTTTCTAATAAAATAGTGGAACCCCGTGTTGTCGGGCGCCTTTTCGGCAAAAGCAATTGCAATTGCACAACTTTCTGGCATATTCAAAAACCATTTGCCTATCAGAAAGTGTTTCAACAAATATTGACGGACTGCCGCAGGGCGATAGAGTTGGGCCCCTTCATAGGCCTCACACTAAATAAAAGAGTGAGAAAGAGAGAGAGAGAAGGAGTAGGAGAGCGAGAACTGGGTCGGTGTTCAGCACTTTTGCTCCCATAATTAGCAGTTAATATTGCATAGCGGCAAAAGTTTTAGCGCTCGGGTTCCTACTCTACATGTGGCGTCAGTTTTATTTCTATTTGCGCTATTTGTTTAGAGCTCGCTGCAATGCCAACCAAATAGGGAGTGGAAACGGCAAATGGGAAATGGGAAATGGGAAATCTGCCGTTTAATAAGCTCACAGTTCTTGTTTGTGTTTTCCAACACTGCAAACAGCTGGCTAAAGCAACGGCTCATATGAGCGTCGGCCTACGCTCCGACAAGTTGCAAGCAAAACTCAAACACACGCACACACACACACACACACACAAACACACACACTCCAATGCAGCTTGGCACTCGCTGACACTTGAGCTTTGCTTGGCCTTTTTTCTTTTTGCTTTTTTTACTCAAGCCAACCCACCTCCCCCGCCCACCCCGTTAGCACTTGTGCCGCTCGCTGGGTTTTTGCTCATTTTTTGGTGTCAATGAACAGTTTTAACATATTAGCAAAGTTTCTTAAAGTACACATATAAATATGTTTGATGTGTGTTTGTGCTTGAGTTGAGTGATGCCGAAGCTCGAGGGTGGCCATTGGGGCTGAACAAGGACGCAGGCGGCAGCCGCTGTGCGAATAAATCCTGTGTATTGGACAATTTTGTAAGATGTCCTTAAGAAAGGCTGCAAAGCGTCTGTTTTGCTGCTGCTTTGAAGTTTCAGCTCATAATTAAAATAATATAAAAGAAATAAAAATTCAAATCAAAGGTAACGAAATTCTTTTATTTGACTATCGTCAGGAAGATAAATTGGCGATACTCACAACATGAGTTATATGTTAATGGGCTGTCTTGATCACAAGGACAGATTTTGATCAGCAATGAGTATGAGAACAGTTTAGCAGAGCTTAAGCTAAGCACACACACACACACACACACATAGAACTCGTTGAAATGAACTCAATAAAAACAATTTTCAATATTAAATTATCATTTTGGCCATCGCGCGCGCTACCAAAAGGGTCCAGGCCCATACAAATACACACACACACACAAGCATTCTCAGCCGGGCTACAACAAAGGCATGTCGTGTCGTGCCGTCGCTTAATCATGTCAATGATTTATAACGCTTTCAAGGAGCGCGCCAAACTCGAAGTTGTCGACGGCCAAGTCGCGCTGAGGTGAGGAGTCTGCGCCGGGAAGGGCAGGGCGTAAGGTGGAGAAGGAGATGACTTGCCAGACAAAGCGCAGCCACTAGCCTAGTGGTGGCTGCTGGGTGGTGCTCGGCGGTGCTGGGCGGTGGTGGGTCGCAAACATAAGTTTTGCAGCTACTTATGTGGCAGCGAGTCGGAAATTTATCTCACGAAAAATGATTTGGCTCATTATCAACAGCAGCCAAAGTGCAGCAAGGATAGACAACGACCACACAGATAGAGGGAGTGAGAGAGAGAGAGAGAGAGAGAGAGAGAGAGAGAGAGAGATGGGCACTAGTAGCAAACACATCGAACAAACGCATAAATCAACAACAAAAACAGAAAAATGATTTATTTTTACACAGCCAAAAGAGAAAGAAAGACAGACAGTAAGGGGAAAGGGGGGGAGTAATGAGGGGTTAGCTTCCCTTGTATATGATTGCTTCTAATAAGAAAAGTGGCAAAGACGCACAACACGGAAATAAAATGCCGACGATGGGGCAAACAACAACAGCAGCGCCACAATCATTCTGAGTGCCATTCAGAATCTGGCCAGCAGCAAGCAAGGTGAGGCACTCGCAGCATGCCTACTACCAATAATAAAGCAATCAAACTGATATGGTGTTGAGCACTGCCGCCAGCGGGTAGGGGAATAAGGGCTGTCGCTCATCTGTTCATGTGTTGCCATGCCACATATGGCCAATTGTTGTGCGTGTCTTGGTGCCCTGTGATTATCCCATTAAGACATCGTCCGCCCGGAGCCGCCCACTAGCAGGCAATCGAATTATGGCCTTAGATCCGGCCTGGCTTTGTTGCCAATGAAACACAGTAAGTGTTGTGTGTTGTGTGTGTGTGTGTGTGTGTGTGTGACAGAAAGAAGCATTCATTTAAAGACTGATAGATGAGTAATCCTCGAACAATATGCTATCAGCAGACAATATGGAAAATAATAGAATTTATTAAGAGTTCTATTCGAGAGATTTATTTAAAATAGTTATGATAAATATTAATTTTATACAATCAATTAACATAGCCTAGGAATTATCTAGTATATACCTTTGTACCCAACCGAAACGTAGCCAACATAAAGCTCAGATATTTACGTGCTGCGTTTAATCGAAAGCTTTGTCGAAACATGTGTTTTTGTGTCTGGCCTGCCCATAAATAGTTGCTTAATTACCTTCTCCAGTGCCAAATGCACTGGTAACAGCCATTTCTTCCCTCTTCCCTCACTCCACCCCTCGATCGCACAAAAAACTTGCCGCAACAATGCACAAAAGAAACTGCAGAGCTAAAGCTTAGTTCACACAAAATGTGAGAGTTGCCCAAACACTGAAAACATATGCCAAAACACCGATTGCAATTAATCTTGTGCATGTTGAACGCCCCAAACTCTGCTTAGTTGGTGCCACTTCCTCTGCCACGCGCCTCCCGTTGAGCTGCCTCATTGCAGGTGGCAGCTTCTGTTTATTGGTAAACAACAAAAGTTTGCGGCGCAGTTTTTTGGGCTAGCCAACAACAGCAACTAGGACAGAGATGGACTGGAGAGCGGCGAGTAGAGGGAAGGGCGTGGCACTGGGAGCTTACCTTATGTGTGGGAGCTGATCTATTGTCTCGCCTGTTGGCAGCAGCCCCAAACTTTGCCTGCATACTTCAAGGCACAGCAGCTAAGCGAACTAAGCATAGTTTCCATTCTCCCCCCCTCAAATACGTGTATGTGTGTGTGTGTTATAGACATTTGTGAGGTATCCCTTAAATACCAATTTATGGCACAGGCAGATAAAGTCCCAAATCTGCACTTAATCTTTTGCATTGTTTAATTTCGGCTCATTGAGTTAGCGACGCCAAAAACGCCACACACACACACACACACATACACAAGCCGCAAGAATAACTACGTGTGTGTGTGTGTGTTTATGTGTGTGTGGGCGTGGCTGCCAGCAACGAGCCAACATTTTGTTGAGGCGCGCGCGTTTTGGGCCACACTTAAGTTCCTTGGTAAATAAATCGTTGTCGATGTGTGTGAGTGTGTGTGTGTGTTTGTTTGTTCTTGTATGTACACTTAGAAAATACTAAGAAAAATCTATAATTTTAAATCATAAATAAGCCAGCCAAGGTGGTAAATTGTATTCCATAAACTTATTTTGTTATGCGAAAATTAATTCAATTCAAATTTATACACGAATTTCGCTCAGTGTGCGAATGTTTACTTGTGTGTGTGTGTGTGTGTGCAATATTCGATGCTTCATTGCAACCGCAACAGCAACAACAGCAACAGTTCGTTCAACAGGCGCCCCTGAACCCCCCCCCCCCCCCCTGCCCCCACCAGCCCCTCGGCAACCATGACAAAAGTTGTTTGCTGCTAGTTAAAACTTACAACTTACGCGGTGTTTCCTGTTACACACACACACACACACACACACGTGTGGTGTGCTTAGTGTGCACCCCTTGGCATAGACACTCATTACACACCCTATCGGTTGGCCCTATAACCGCATTGCCCTGCGTACTTAAGGTGTTAACGCAAAAGCTTGACTCATAAAATATTGAAAAAGCCGCAAAAACTTTGCAGCAAAAAACGTGGCAGGAACAGCAGCAAATAGAACGAAACGGTAAAGATCGGAACAGAAGGGAAAGGAATGCTTGAACACACACACACACACACACACACACACACACTCGAGGGGGATAGGAAGGTAAGAAAAGTGGCTAAGATAGCAGCTCCAAAGGTCGGCACCCCAAATTGAACGGCGAAACTTTTTCACCTGCCTTTGACTTCCATTTGGTAACCGGTAGGGCATTGGCAGAGGCAGGGGTAGGAGCACTTGTTTGGGATATGTTTTTCCCCGTTGGCCATGGCCTAAATGGATTTATTGACTTATTAGCGCTATTTGCAACGCCTCAGATTCGCTTTGCGGTGGTTGCTCAACAAGTTAGTTGACGAGTAACAACTGAAAGCTTACCTAGACCTACATAGAGCATTTACCACTTAGTTGGAGGCCTCTGCGCATAGAGCGAGAGATAGTTAGAGTAAGAAAGTGCCAAAGAAATTGGTAAAAGTGAACAGAGGTAAAGATTTAAATAGAAGATTGAGGGAAGCAGATCAAATTAAACTAAAATTAAGGAGAACAAAAGATTAATTGGGATAGTTGGCAGCCAAATATTATTGAAGAATCTGATGAGCCTGTTACTCTCTCTTTCAGAATGCGACTCGCTTTAATATTAAATTGCTACAGCTTCGGCGCAGACTTTGGCATTTCATGCCCTATTACCACCTTTCGAAGGCAATAAAATATTATTAAAATTATATTCCGTGGATACACCTCAATGCCGTCGTCCGCCCTCAGCCCTATCTGTGTCGCTGACACACAGGCTGGCACAGTGGCTGTTGTAAATCAACGTCTCGATGACATTAAAATAAAATTTTAATGCCACACAAAAGCGACTCGACGCCACACGGCTCCATTTAGGCCAGTGCCAAAGTCATTTTCCACTTTCCAGTTTCCATTTGCCTTCCAATTCTCTGTCGCTTTTTGATCGAAAACTTTTGCCGCTTCTGCTGCTGCTTAGCGAGTGGGCGGTGGTGGGCGGTGGTGGGCGGAGGTAGGCGCTATCATTTTCACCTTGGTTACACTGCACAATTTATTTGAATTTATCAGCATGCACACGCCCAGCGCCAGCCCCGCCGCGCTCGTCTGGCTGAATGGCTCATTTTCATGGCTCATGGCAAATAATTGTAAATATTTGATACACAATAAGGCAATAAAAATAAAATTGAAATTTTCGCTTTGTGCACGGCGTTGCCGGAATTATTGTTGTTGTTGTTGCTGTTGTTGTTGTTGCCTTTTATTATTATCATCGTTGTCGTTTTCGTCCTGCGGAGTCGTCGTAAAGGAAATTGATACATAAGTCATTTTTATTGGCATATTCTTTTGTGTAATTACGGCACAGGTAATTTAAATTTCCTGCCCATTTTTTTGCTTCATTTTTTTTTTTTTTGAACAATCGTCCCGCCTCCGCTTCACGTGTTCAATTTATGAATGTTTCGTAATTTGTGAGCAATTTTATTTAATGCTTTTATTTGCAAATTATTATGCGCTGATGCCCTCTTTAATGTTTAAAAACTATTGCTGAGATATACAAAATATATAGATGGAAAACTTCAGTCATGCCGAGTCTGCAAGAAAGTGAACTTATTAGCGCCTTTCTCTGCGATTTTCAAACAATTTCTTGTTGTATTAAAAGTTCCGGGTATACGCTTAAAGAAACTGCATCAAATATCTGTGACTCACCAAAACAATCGAAATTATAATTAATATAAATTCGATTGCGTACAAAGTGCAGTATTTATCTATTGAATACAGTTTGCAGCCATCAAGTATTTACTTAAACAGCAATTTGGATCTGTTTTCAAGGTGGCCACCTCCCTCAATTGGCAGCCCGTCTACAGTTACAATTTGCCATCTGTCTGTCTGTCTGGCTGTCTGTGTGTTGGTAACGAGGACTCTGATGCTTATTGTTATGGCGTCTGACAGACCAAATGAAGTGAAAGTGGGAAAGTTGGGCGGGCCGAGGGTGGCAGGCAGAAAGCCACAGTTAAATTAAATGAACAACTTGAAGTGTAAATATTCAGGTAAAGGATGCATTACATCGAATGGTTTTGTTGGCCCCGTCAAAATGAACTGCAATTTTGGTGTTTTTTTCTTCCAGTTGTTTTGTCTTGTGCAATAAAATCGAAAAGCTCATAAAATTTAATGAAATGAAACCCTAAAAGCTTGGCAGGTAACAAACGAGAGACAACATGAAGTCAGCTTCGGTTTTTAAAAGAGATTTAAAGCTTAAATATAAGCTATTTGCATCAGTTTTTAAAGCTAGCTAAGGCTACTTTCCTGGAAAAGAGTTGGCATAAGTTGGCTAACTAACTGGAGCTAAATGACGGGTAATTTTATTTGTGTCGGTTTCGCTCTTCAAATATATTTTAAGTAATATTTATGAGCCTTTTTAACTAGTTTTTTTTTTTTTTGTTTATTTTTTGGTTCTTTCTGCTGGTCACCAATTAATTTTTATTTATGTGCTTTTTTTTGTTTGTTTAATTTTTTGTGGCCCCTTATCAAACAAACAGTTGGCAAAATGATAAATGCCGCTACTTTTGTATACGTCCACAAAACACCCCTTGCCGCTGTCCGCGGCACACCCATTTGGTAATTTAATATTTTTCCAGCCAAAACGACAAAAAAAGAAAAAAATGAATCCAAAAAAAAAAACATGAAGCAAAAAATTATTTGAGAAAAATGATATTTCATAAGAGAACGCTGCTAAAAAATGACAATTTTTAATTATCAAATGCGTTTAATGATAAAAATTGTTTATTATGGGCAAGGGGCGGGGCCAAGTCGCGGTTGGTGGCTGGAGTGCTTTCTACATGGCCGGTCCCGCGTCTTGGCTTTTAATTTATGATTTATTTGTGTGGGTGGCTCGCCTATAATAATTAATATTGCACACAAGCAAACGACACCTAAACCCCCCCTCCCCCCCCACCGCATGCCACGCCCCCTTTCCCATGCATTGCGACAGCAACGCAACGATCCCCGAGGATGTCGGCAAAGACGTTGCCTGGATGAGGGAGCGAGGGCGGGATTGTTGAGCGGGTGAAGTGGCCGCAACAGCTCCAACCCAACGCAAGATTTTCATAAATCTTTTTGCCACGACGTCGCAGCAGTAAGTGCAATGTCATTGAGGCAGAAGTGGCAGCAAGTAGCGTGGGGAATAAGCAACACACACACACACACACACACACACACACACACACACACACACATGCTGTCATCCGTGCTGTAAGACAAAACCCAAGTGCACCCAGGCCAACATCTTTCACTGCGACGTCGTCTTGGGCTCTGCGCCAGGTACAACAAAGAAAGGAGCGGAAAAAATTAAAAGTATTTCTCGAATTATTGTTAATGATGATTAAAAATATGTGTACCAACATAATACACAGCACACCTCGGCACACACACACACACACACACATACACACGCTTTCTCTCTCTCTCTCTCTCTCTCCCTTTGAGTGTGTGGGCGTGTAATCACAAACAGATTTTGCAGCCTGGCAACGCTTCGGCACGTTTTCCCAAACGTCCTCGCTTACTCGACTTTGAGTCTAGGCGAGTGTTAACTTGGCATATGAACTGACTTAATAATAATAACATGTTATCCACAAATTATGTACTTCTTTAGACTGCAAAATTTATTTAAAATAAATGTTTTTTTAAACCTGTACACCATACAGCAAACATTTAAAATAGTTAATTAGCATAACTAAGTAGGGCGGATCAACATTTGGACCGCTTTAAAGGAGCTGCGATGTGGGCCCAGCCAATAGATGCTCTTTGCCGCTTGCAACTCGTGGTTGAAATACGGGCCATTGAGGTTACTGCAAGTATATAATAGTGAGAGACTCCAGATTTCCGTTTAGAAAGAAAAATATTCTTTGGCTCACCTATGACCACAGCGATCGTACCACCAGGCGCCTTCCTTCTCCTGGGCACAGTGGTCCTCGCTGCGATCGTTGTCGGCATCGAAGGTGGAAAACATTCGGTTAACCGAATAAAATAGACCGTTGCCTGCGTTGCCCGAGTAATTGCCAATGGACTTCAGGGCGTAGAGCTCGGTCTCGTTGCCAACGACGAACTTTGAGTAGTGGGCATAATAGGTTTTGCCACTGAAGGTCTTCAGGTGCACATACAGGCGGTACGACTGGGCCGTTGTCAGTTCGTGTAGCCGCTCCAGGCCGATAAAGAACTCGCCTCGATCGCTGCCGAAGCCTTCGCGATATTCGGCCCAGTTACGAAAGAAGTTCTCGCTGCCGTCGTAGCGACGCTGTATAACGGTCCAGCCGAGCTCGGACAGCTGCGAGTCGCAGCGCAGCGCAGGACCCAAGAATCCCTTCACCTTGGTCAGCTCGGCTTGCAGTGTAGTGATTTCGGCATCTTTTTCAGTACATTTGTTATCGTCCGCCTGTTCCTCGAGATCTTTGGTCCTGTCGCGATCCTCGGATTCGGCCAGCTGCTCGCGTTTACTCAGCAGCTGTGCCGCCATCGCCTCCAATTCCATGTCCTTAATGCGATTGACGTTTTTGCAGGACTTGTACAGGTTCTGTTGTTTCCCTATAACGATCACCTTTTCCCTCACCACAGCCTCGAGCCTAACGAGCTTTCGTCGAAGTTCATTATATTTGGATTGTAAAATCTCCAGAGTTGCGTCCTTCTCTTCCATTATCCGGGTAAATTGGTCGATTTTAAATCTCTTGCCAGCCATTTCCTGCGTCAGCAATTGCATTGGCATCAAACATTGGCCACTGCATTCCCGGATTCCGCCCTTCGTCTGAAAGTAATTTACGGAAATAGCCACAATTATAACTATTCAATTATAACTTCTATGACCTACCGTGTCGCTAGACTTCACCGTGGCCAGCGACAATATGAACAACCAAATAATTGGTTGGAAAAACATTTTGCTCGACAATTTTAGACTGTCTTGCCAAAGAAGTGAAATTGAACTGAAATTTTGTTTCGCTAGCTACCGACAGATGGCCGCGAGGCTCTTAAATCTAAATGCTACGCTCAGCTATACCCTGTACATACTACCATGGGGTAACTTGACATGATTTGCTTTTTGGGCTTGGCCATTCTTTATAAAATTTATTATAAAGTCTTTTAACTTAACTAACTGTATTATAGAACTTTTTGAAAATGAATTGCGAATATAAAATATACCATTCAAGAAGTTTAAAATACAAATTCACTTATTGTGAATAATATTGTCATAGAACAGGGAATTAGCGATTCAAACACTTTAAACTATGTGTTGTTTTTTTTACTGATTTAGAAGTATATATGTATGTACATATATAGAAAGCGATTTATACAGTTCAAGTTGTGATACATACATACAGACATATAAGTCTACATAGTGATAAGAAACAGAAACTAAGAGAGAATATGAGTATTGTGCATATGTATGTATATGTCTATAATTATATATGTACATACATACATACATAAATATATGTTGTATATAAAGCTCATCTTGCCTTATGTAATTGATTACCCTTTTCTTCGAACTCTGATAAGTACATAAGAACATTGCAAGATGTACATATGTATGTTTTCTTGGCATATCAAAATTGAATACATTATTGTTGATGAACGCTTACGAGGTCTTTTTTTTTTAAGTCAGTCAGATCGGATGACTAAATTAGATGTTAAGTTAAGATATGCTTAACAAACTAGGCAATTGCAAGCTTCAGCAGTAGAAAAGGATATTTCGATGAAAGGGACTTAAACATACATACATACATACCATACATACAAAGCTTCAATAAATGTATGTAGAGCATGTAAAATGAAGTTTCGTTAGTTTGTTATAATTTTAAAATAATCATCAATATTTCCATGATGAAAACTAGAAAATGGGATTATAATACTTACATTCTATGCATAATACCGAAGCTATGTAAAATATACATAGAGTATATCTATATACTTATACATAATACCCCTGACAATTTGCATTCATCGGGTGTCATGGGATGCGGCAGGCAGCTGGGGAGAGGGGCGTGACTCGCGTGTGTCGGCACTCGATAACATAATTATCTGTCATAATCAGTAGGCGTTGAAATGTGCAATTTCAAGTGCATTTTAATGTGCACCAGCGCAGTCAACAACAACAACAGCAACAGATAGCACAAAAGTGCGTGGGTGGGCAGGTGTTGGCAGGGTTGCCAGGTTGCCTGCTGTGCGTGGAGCGGGGCCTGCAAAGGGGGTGTCGGGTGTCGTTGTCGTCTAAAGCATTCAGTTTGAGTTTTGAAAATTTGCATCAGATTATTGCAATAAACATAATTATGCGAGCTGCATATGATTTTTCAATTAAACACATGCAACACAACTCCCCAATTGCTGATGACGACGGCAACGGTTGCTGTTGTTGCTGTTGTTGCTGCTGTTGCTGTTGCCACGCGGGTGGTTGACGCTGACGAGGCAAATAAAAAGCCATCCACATCCAAACGCAATGAAAATCTGCAACAGTATGTGTGACTGTGTGCATGTGTGTATTTGTGTGTGTGTGTGTGTGTGATGGGGCCACACCGATGGCATGACCAACCAATTGCTGCTCGTTGCGGGTGTTTGAAATGCATATTTGTTAATTAAGTGTCGCATGTGGCTGCCGTTCCGACCCTATGTGTGTGTGTGTGTGTGAGTGTGCAATTGTAACGGTGCTTAAGTGGAATCAATGGATTGTAATGCACAGATAATCATTTTTAGCAAAAACACAGCCCATAGCAAAGCCAAAGCCCCGTTTGCAACGCATTTGGGTTTTGCATAAAAAAGGGGTTGGGAAAAGGGGCCTGCTGCTGTTTGGAGTGCCTTGCCATATGCTGGGCGTTGCCACTCTGCTTGTCAATGACAAATGGCACAGCGTGAAATAACGGTACAACGGCAGCAATTGCAATTGCAAATTTCAATTAGACAAGGTGTTGATGCAGAAACTGCATTTGCCCGCCAATTTTGGCGTTGTATTTGACATTTCAAGCATGCATCCATATACATACAAATATATGTATATACATATACACATGCATACCCTGAATACCCTCTTAACTGCTGAATATGTAGGAAAATAGGTGATGTTTTTTTTTTTTATTTAATTGCTTCCTTTCATCGATTGGACGAATGCAAGAGATAAAAAGTAAGACTGCAAAGATCAGAGGCTAGATTTGATCTTTGAAAGCGAAAGCATTTTATTTTTGATAAATGTTAAGCAACGAGACGCTGGTAAGGCTACAATAGGATTTATGCATATGTAAAACGCTTGCAGTGCCAACTGGATCCACCCAAAACAAGGCTAATGCTAATTAAGAATATGATACGAATAATAAAAAAAAGTTTGACAATCAACGAAAAGATAATCAGGTCAGTGTGACAGAGGAGGTGAGGCCGGCGACACCGATATCATTATCCTGCAGATTGAGCTCCAGCAGATAATCGCCCTTGGGCGCATCATCCGGCAGAAAGGTGGTCTCCAGCTCATAGTTATCGATGGTGTAGGCGCCCTTGGGAAACGGACAGTCGCCCTGGTCGGGCATGTTGGATGCCTTCTGCAGATGGGGATATGTGTCAGTGTCCTCGTTGACGAACTTGCAGAACGGCTTGTTCACGTTCATGACCAGGGGCCCCTTTTGCTTGGCGCCTTCATCGTAGACGAACACTTGCAGCGATAGCTGCAAAGGATGCAAAGGATAATCATAATATTTATGCCTATGACTGGGAGCATGTCTTACTTTCTGCTCATCGCCCATATTCCGTTTGAATTCGAAATCCCCATCCAAGGTGTACTTGTTGCGTGCCACCTTCTTCATGCGCAACGTGCCCCAATCGACCCACTTGTCGTCGTTCTCGAAATTGCCGTTCTTCTCAAAGGAGTTCAGCTCGACGCTGTAGCTCTTCTCCTGGGCCCTGGCGTACACCAGCAGCATCAGCCCAACGATCAGCAGACCCGATAGACTCCCCATGCTGTTCACAACTTAAATGACAACGGCTTCCCAGCGAGCGTCTTTTTATATACATATATATGTATATATATACATATATATATGTGTACATACATATATTAATATATTTTATGTGGTTGATCTAGAGCTCCTATCTCACATGCAATATCGTTGTTGGCTTGTAAATTGTAAATAATTGAAGCTAGTTTATAGATTAATGCATTGTTAATGCATGTTAACGACATGTTCGGCTCCATATTGAAAACAAAAACTATGTGGCCCATATTTGTTTTAAAGTAATTGAGTTTTTAATTAAAATAATCAGCTCCTTTATATCTCAATACAATAAGGTCACAATCATAGCACATTAAAAGTAGCTCAAATAAGTAAAAACTTTTAATGTCATTTCAGTTGATGCGCATATTCCTTTAAATTTGTATTTAATTTGAATTCGAAACGTTTGCAACGCCAACTTTTGACTGCTTTTGCTATTTGAAATTATAACCGAAAATCACCAAATTGTCCAATCCCCTTCCGCGTGGAACAGTCAACTGGCTGTTAACTTTTCAACATGGTCGCCAGCCTTTTGGCTGGCATTCTGCAAATATTTTATGCCAACTAATCTCTTAACACTCTATTGAGACATATAAACTTTTAATAGCATTTACTGTTCCAAACTCTGGCTAGATACTTGGCCCGGCTGCTTGGCCAAAGTTTTTGGGGGCTGCTCTGCTTGTTTTATGGCCTGCAGCAGTTTTCGTGTTTGAACATCAAAAGTAATAAATTCATCGAACCAAAATTGTTGCACGCCACACAAAGGTTGCGGCAGGTGGCAACGCCAAAAGCAGCTTTTCTTCTTGTTTTTGTTGTTGTTTTAGGTCGCGCCTTTGCCGTACTCAATAACTTCCCCATACATACATACATATATATATATTTACATACATACATACATTTTGCCGCTTGTCGTTCATTTAACTGACGCATTCCCCCGTCTATTGGCTTGTTGCCTGTTTTGTTGCTGCCAAGTTATTTAAGTAACTGCCTTGACTTGTTTTCGCCTTTGCATTGATTGTGTTGCCATTCTATGGGGGACTTAGGAATGGGCGGTGGGCGTTTACAGGAACCTCAGTCTCCATAAATATGCATGCAGGAGCGCCCAAGTTCCAAAGTTTTGGAACACTCCAATGCCTATTTATTTATTATATTCCGGGCATCTAGTTCCCTACAGTGGTTAGTCGCATTTGCGCCCATTTAGTACAATTACAACAACTAAAAAAGTTGTTCAAACTTTGATTTGGCTCTTTTTAATCTGTATAAATCCTTATTTTAAGGCAGCAAAAGACGAGTCTCTCAAAATTGCAAAATATTTTGAAAATTTCCTTGAACATCATAAATAAAATAATATATATACATATGTACATACATACATATATACAAATATATTGGAAGAATTGTATCTTTTAAGGTTGTAGTTAGTTGCCAATTAAAAATAGGACACATATAGATTATTCTAATATGACATCCGGAAAATATATGTAAATAGTTTAAATGATCATGTAGAGTGTGATTTAGTTCTTACAAGTGAAACTAATCACTCTAGGCCGAGTGAGCGCATTAACTGTAAGTTGGCACTATGTAGAAAGCCGTTAATTGATGAATACTAGCTGTTACGCGTTATTTTCTTTTACTTGTGCTTCCGCAAAGTATGTTTAATTAAAGCTATGTGTGCAATAATTACAAGTACAAAGAAATAATATAAATATAAGTGAAAAAAAAAAAAACAAAACAAAAGCCATTGACTAAATAAGAGCCACGTTAGCAAATGCACAGCGTGTCATTTCCATAAAAGCCGTTCGCAACGCTGTCAGTGCTCAATGTTCCTGTTGGGGTTCATAAAAATGAGAGCATGGGCTGAAAGAAAGAGAGCTGTGTGTACGCATACATACGTACATACTTACTTAGCTGTGTGTGTGTGCGTGTGTATTAAAAGAATTGCAGCGAAATTAAAATAAAATAAAATTTACGGTGAATTAAAAACACGCAAGCAAAAGGAACAGCCAAAGAAACAACACAAACAGCGAAACAAATAACTGGATTCGGGGGCCGTCGACGAGTCGTGACTTCATTTGCTTGACACTTTCTGAGCAAAGAAAACTGACAGCGGCCGACGTCGGCGCCGCTGCTGCTGCGCTGCCGCTACTGCTGCTACTGCTGATGCTGCTGTGGCGTCAAGTGTGTGCCATAAAAAAAAAAAGGGAAGATCTAGAAGAAGATGGGCGAAGCGGCGAAATGCGCAAAAGCAAAGGCTGCAAACGATTCCTAATTGAAAACTATTAAATTCTGTCTTTTTTTCTCGCGCTTCTGCTACTTAATTTCTTCTTTGCGCCAGCCTTCGCCATCGCCTTCGTTGTCGTCTTCTTCCCACACACTCGGCCACGCTGTCGCGCTCTCTCGCTCGCACAGCTGCTGTCGTTTGTGCTTTGGTCCAAATTGGAACTTGAATTTCATTTCGAATGACATTCGCTCCATCACGCGTCAACTGCAGCCAACGTCGGCAGCGCACGTAGCGGCGGCGGGAGCGGCTAAGGCAAAAAAAAAATAATATAAAAAACAAGAAATGGCAAAAAAAAAACGCGGACATTTTCATTTGAGCATATTTAATTAGATGCAATTATTTATGGTATTAAATAGATGAGGCAGTAAATGTGCTGTACACTGGCGTTGTTGCTACATCTCTCTCCCTCGCTCTCTCACTGGCTCTCTCGCTCTCACACATTTCTTAGTGCTATGAAATGCAAAATAAGATAAAAAAAGCAGAAAAAATTGAAATAAAATGCTAAAGAATTGCGACGTCTTCGCCGACGTTGGTCTGTTGTTAAAAAATTTCAATTCCTGGCACAATTTCTGCAGCGTGCCACGCCCACGCCCACACCAAGGCGCCGCGCATCATTTACCAACACAACCATAACAATGGGTTCGGAATGGGGAAGGGGAATGATAATGAAAAGGGAGCGGGAATGAGTGGATGGGTGGTGGGGGGCAAGGGAATCCTGTCGCTGGGCACTTGGCCGAAGGAGTGCATTTAAATGGCAGGAAATTTGAAAAAAATTGAAATTTAAGTCTTTGATATATTGAAGTCGATTTATTTACTGCTACTTCCTGCCACATTCCAGTTTTAGTCATTTTCTTTCAATTTGATTACATTTTTTGTCGCTCCACGTCAACTTATAAGTTTACGCTTTTGTCTGGCCAAGAACACGGTTTCTTTCTTTTTTTTATCTCGAAGAATGTGGGTAATATGGTATTCGCCAATGTTTGATACCGATTATACACCGGAATCGGTTAGCAGCCTGAACACCAATAGGATAGGGGTGTCAAGTAAAATGTTTTACAACATTTCAAGAACTGTCAAGTGAGCCACTTGATATTGATAAATAGTGTCGCAAGTTAGCGATTAGGTCAATCTAAAGCGTCTAATGCGCTGCAGATGGCTAAGGGACAAGGCCCGGTTCGAGCCGGGGGGAGTTGGGGCCGCAGTTAATAGCGCGTGACCATGGCATGCCAGTCAACCCTTTCGCACCTTGTCCGGCAAGACAAATCACACACAAATTGACAAACGTTTAACATAATTTACACGGCAAAGCCAAACGACTTACGCTTGACCACGCCGGGCACCGCCCCCGAACCCGCCCCCGCCCCGGCCAGGCGGACGGAATTCGTGTTTGGGTCGTGTACGTTGTCCCATGTCCCATGTCCCAATATTGACCCTTTAGCCCCGGTCAAACCCTTGTCAACATTGCGTAACCGAAACTATTAAAAATATCAACAGACACTTTGGGGAAGTAAAAGCAACCAAAAAAAAAAAGAAAAGGAAAAAAAAGAAAGAACGAAAAGTCCTGAAACCGAAACCCGAAGAACTCTCTGGATTGTCATTTTTCACACGCTGAATGACGTTACATATGTTCATGGTCAAATCGATTAAATAAATCATTAGCATCTTTTGTAGCCAATTTTCTTGCCATTTTTTCCCTAGTTTTTTACGATTTTCTTTTTTCACTTTTCGTCGTCCTGTGCGGCGCGTGTCGCAACTTTTACGATGTATTTGCTGTGCGTGTGTGTGGAAATTGTTTTTTAATACGACCAAATGGGGTCTGCTTGTGGCCAAGTGAGAATGCTTTTTGTGTGCTCAAGTCGTGTCCCCAGCCCCCGCCATCGTCATCCCCTTTACCACAATCCAAAAGTTGACATTTAATTTGTTGCGCTTTTGTTATGGAACGCAAGTTTGCGGTTCGAGTGGCACGGGCAGCAAGCTAATTTATTAGCGGCACCACCCAATAAGAAAACGCCCCACAAATGCCCCAACGAATTCAATTGCAATCTATGGCCATTTCTTTGCTGAACCCTTTTGCAAATACCCTCACCAAGCAGGGTCAATACCAACTGACTAGTTAACTGACTAGTTAGTCCAGATATTGGTAATGAAAGGCTATTTGTCAGTGTATATACAGGTCGACTTGGCTAGCGAGTTGGTGGAGTTACAAGTATTATTATTTGCCATTTCATTTTTCTTTGTGCATTTGGGGCCAAATCACTCCAGTGTTTATTTTCTATAAATATAAATTAAATGGGTGGCGTGCAACTGTCCAATAAATTTTGCCATTTTTATATTGCGAGACACCTTTTTATGCGGCATTGTGGCCGTGGCCATTGTGTCGCATCCCCGTCGCAGTCATGTCGAACCCTTTTCATTGTGACCGATCCCACCGAGGCGTCCTCCCACAGAGTTGTCGTCGTCGTTGAATGGCAAAATCATGTGACAATAGTTCCTTTATTTTGGCCTTTTTTTCTTGTTGCTTCGAAGCCGTTTCATTTTTTTTTTTTATTTTTTTTTTCCTTATTGTTTGCTAATAAAACGCAATTTGTTTTATGGTTTATTCAACACATCCAATGCCTTCGTTCTCTGTGCTGTTCGTGTAGAAAACGGTTGACGCAACAGGCTCGAATCGTTACACTGCTAAATTCGAATGAAATCGAAATGGTTAAGCAATATATATTTACTTAAGTTAAGGCATAGCTAACTGAATGGGATCACCAGGCGCAGCCAACTTAAGGGAATGATCAAGCGCAGCCAACTTAATGATATAAATAAGTGCAGCCATAATAATTATATTCTGATCTTAGATTTCCTTAATAAATATTAAAGTTTAATTTTAATTCAAAAAATATCTGTTTTTTTTTTATAAATTGTATTATATGAAGCTTTAACTTTTCGGGCCATTCAGTAAAACTTCTAAGGAAAGGTATATATAAATTAGGTATTATATGGACATATAAAATATATACTATGAGAGACTTTTGTTTTAGCTGCAACAGCAAGTACCTTTGTATGTGCGTAGTACATACGATTGCAAAAATAAATAATACAGAGAAGAAGAAAAACAACGAAAAATAAAGCAAACAATTTCTTGTAATTAAAATCCATGGCCTTTTCAGTCAGCCCAAGAGTCAGTCAGGTGCTCAGCTGCGCCAATCAGTCACAGCCGGAGTCAACCACCGGGACAACATTCCGTCAGCCAGCCAAACAGACAGACAGACAGACAGACAAACAGACCATTCAACCACCCAACCACCGATTCGAGCCAACTGCACTTGTCACTGCATCGCGCAGGCCCCAAAGGTGAACCTTCATGTACCCTAACAAAGGATATGTTCACTATAGTGATCAACAGAAGAGGCGCTTTTTCTATCTTCAAAAGCTAAACTCTCAAACTTAATCTGAGTTTGGATATAAACATATACCAGTTTTATATGCACACCTGCAAGCTCTTTGTAGGGCATTCAATAGTCGCCATAACTTTACATATTGTCATTTTTTCTGGCCTCTTTGTTGTGATTTCAACGTGGATTTTTTTACTGGATTTCCTGTTGCCATTTTTTTTTTGTTCAAGAATTACTGATTATTAATTCATTTTGGACAAGTGAAGCATTCATATTTCTGCGGAGCACTGGGTCGTCCTTCGCCAGTGCCCGCCCCGTTGTCTGTTGTCTGTTGTCTGTCAATGTTTTGCTTTCATTCTGTTTCGCTTTTTGCCCGCACACACATAGGATACATCTATTTATATAGCTGGGCCGGACCATAGACTTTGTCGCTAACCTGGCCAAAAGGCGACGTTGACGACGATGCTGACGCTGACGCTGACGCCGACGTCGACGCTGACGCTGCCTGCATTCATTGTTAAATCATTGAGTTTTTACTGCAGTTTGGCAACGGGATTCGACGAGCCACGTCGCGCATATCCAACCTCAATTTGTTCCGTTGTTGCCAGCTTTCAAGCACGAATGCGAGTGCGAGTACTTTTGCCTTTGCTTCGCTGTCCATGTAAACAAACTGAGTCGGCAGTAAGAAAACAAAATGTGGCCAACGCTCGTCTACTCGGCAGCTGTAACGAGAGGACACCTGCTCTAAAATGTAAGCAGTGCTTGGCCCGGCCCGGACCCGGTCCCGGACACGGACCCGGCTGTAGCTTGTTAGTCTGATTGGGTGGCTGATTGGTTACACTGGCTGACTAACTGACTAACTGACTGACTGTTTGAATCTCGGCTGCTGCTGCTGTTGCGGCGTTGAGGCGTCATCGTGCTCGTCATTGTCGGCCCATTGCAATGCCCAGTGACAGTTGGTTGTGGCCCAGCGCCAGGTTCCTCCTAACAATGAAGCGGAAACAATGTTTACAATTTTTACAACACACATACAGATACATATAAATATACATATACACATATATAAATATGTATGTATATATGTATTTCTGTATGCCTGTCCACATTCAGTGACAGTCGGCGCAAGTTTCTTCTCGTTTTTTTTTTATTTTTGTCCTTTCCTCTGCATTTTGTGTTTGCCTTGTTATGCTTTGTGTATTATATACACATTGTACCTGGGCTATGTTTGACTGTATTTAGCCGGCGGTCATAAAGTTAATTTGTACAAAACTTGCAAATAATTCAAACATTCCGTTACGTTCCCCGCCCCCGCCCCCGCCCCATCAAGCCAAAAAAAAGGTCACATGCCATCACGATCTCAGCTCAACCAGAATAGTTTGTAATTGAAATAAACAATAATCATTGATTACACAAGAGCTTTTTTCCTTGAATGTCCGGTAACATGAACTCCAAATTTAGGATATTACAATGTAGCACTAAATAGGGTGACTCTTGTACACTCTTTCACATTAAATTTCTAATTAACCAAAAAGCCTATTAAGGCAGCGACAACTGGGCCCAAAACCTGAAAGTCTCACTATTTTATGATTAGCAACTGGCAAACACTCAACAGCTTTTAGCGCCTCCTAATGAAATACCCGTTACTCGTTCGTGTTTTTAGTCAGGCCCGCAGCAAAAGCATAATTTTACTTATTACAATATATATATGTATATATGTATGTACATATATATATTAGAGATGGGCAGGAGGCAAACGGGTGGTGGGTGGAAAGGTGGAAAACATATTCAGAAAATTACCAATTTTGTTGCTTACGATTATTACCTTGAGAATGTGCGCGTTGCATTCATTGTTGTTGTTGTTGTTGTTGTTGTTGTTGTTGTTGTTGTTATTAGGCTTGGCTTTTTGCTACACTCTGGAGATGACTTAACACGTAGCACATCATTAAAAATTTTGTGCCATTAATGCATAACACACACACACACACACACACACTAACACACACACGTAACATGATCAAATTGCCAATATGTCACACACACACAGACAGACAAAACCCCTCCGTTGGGGTTGACTGAATGAATGTGGGGAGGGTTGCGGTGGGGTGGGATGGGGTCTGGTTGCAGCCACGACTGCCGTGGTGGGTAAACTAATAACGACAGCCGTCACACACAAACAACAGTGGCACAACACCATCATCTTATTTACGTCTTTTTAACACCTTACCTGGGCCCGGCCTGTACTCAAGGCATATGGCCAAAAGCACACACACACACACTCACTCACACAAATCCTGGCATCGTGTGCCGTTGAACAATTAACAAAAGGTAATGTAAAATTATAATTATCACACAAAAGCACATTTGTTAATTTAAGCTAAAACAAACACCGAGCCGAACACCAACTCTGGATGTATTCGTTTATGTGTGTGTGTGTGTGTGTGTGTCTGTGTGTGTGTGTGTGTGTTGCAAGGTGGTTGCGTGGCGTCTTTTGGCTTCTTGCAAGACACAATATTGTCGCCTAGTTTCTTAACGCCGGGCAAAACGACCGATGCGTAACAATGAAAACTCCCCAACGTAATAAATATAAAAACAGCCGAAAAATATGCTATAAAATTATTTTGAGCCGCAGCAGCATAGGGATGATAATATGTGGTTATACCCAGCTAGAGACAAAACGAAAAGCTTATGAAATTCGTCAAATATATGAAAATACTGAAAATATTAAAATACATTATTTAAAATTGTAATAAGTATTACTATAAATACTATTTCTATTTTTAATTTCATTATGATCATTTGTACTTAGCAATAACATAATCTAAAAAATCAAACACGAAGAAAACACGAATCGCGTCCATCACTAACAGAAGAGGCTGAAAAGCTGCAAAGTTAAAAGGAGATAAAGGGAGAGTGAGAGAGATAGCGAGAGAGACGAGAGGCTTAGAGTTTATTGCATTGATACGCAGTTGCTCAGCTGTCGGTTGATTTTTGGCTCTTATGTCCTTTTTGCGGCACATAAATTTAATGTGCCAGAACCTCCATTAAACCCTTTGGCAAACTACACCCACAAACACATACACACACACACACGCACACACGCACATCAACGGGAAGCACATTTGTTTCTCGTTCAGATAACACTAGTCAGCAAAATTGTTGTTTGTGCTTATTGCGGCTGCTATTCAAAAAAAAAACTTAGCTACACTTTTGACCTCGACGAATTTAAAAAGACAAATTAAGGTTTTTTTAAGTATATTTTATTTTAGACATTTGATAACATTGTGAATAGTGTTACGTGTTATCAGTCGACGCAGGGCCGCTTATAGTTGTTTAGAGAAGTGACTTGCAAATATTACACACACACACACACGCCTTTGGAGCGTTAATAATTTTTTTTTTTTGTTTTTTATACATTTTTCTTACTCCTTCTGGCCGTGCCGCCGTAATTTATGGCCGCTACATTGTGGCGCTTCCTTGTATGGAGCACACTTTGGCATTTTAATGGGCATTAATGGCATGCTGCCGAGCTGTAGCAGTGGGCGGAGTGACCCACTCCGGGCTGGAGATCGGGCCGGGCGCACATTAAAATTATTGAAGCCAACAACGGCCATTAATTCGTTGCGCTTAGCGCGCAATAACGCAACACATAATTGTTTATTAATGAAGTATAAGTATTTTTATTGGCAACGCTCTCAGCAAATTCCATTTCCTTCCGCTCTTCATTGAAACAAGAAGTTCCCTTCGAGGTGCCGCACATATATAATATCCTTGCCAGTATCCAAGCAACAAAGTTTGCGTTATATTTCTAAGCTTAGTCAAATGTTTCCCTTTCGATTGTTTCTATACCTTTGGCTTGTATTCATTTAATTAATTTATTCCTAAGCCCAATCATTCGGCTTATTTTTATATTATATAAGTTTTATGCCTTGTTCTTAGGTTTTAAAATATAAATTCGGTTCAACTGATTAGATAATATTCAATAATATAGGCTGAGTATCTTGCAGTCAGGCAAACTCCCATTGAGCTGCCCTGCTTGGGGCAGATATGATATATAATGTTAGTTAGATTAAATAAATGTTACTTAAGTTAAACGACTTCGCACCTGCTTTGCCCAGCACAAACACTCACACACACACACTCACACACACACATACACATATGAGCGCCAACTGAATGCGTTGCTGAAAAGGGTTGCTCTGCGTTGAGTTTTCCACCCCCCATGTGAATGCGCGCGTCGATTTCTATTGAATACGCATCAGATATCAATACTTGGCCACGAAAACACACGCACGCACACAGCAAGAGAGTGACACACACACACATACACACACACACACACACACGGGGAGGAGCTGATGGTTGGGGGCTGGGTCCGTTGGGCCACCCTATGTGCAGGGACTCGATTTCGGTGCCGGAATGCGACGCAGGCAGCCAATCGCATGAGTGCAGGCAGCTGATTGGGCAAATTTGCAAATGCTTCGAGCAGCACCCAAATGGACACCAAAGCGTTGAGCGTATAAAAAAATAAATAAAAAGAAGATAAATATGCATGTATATGTACAAATATACATATTAAGTGAAAGAAGAAGTCAGCTGGGTTGGCGTGGGTCGATGGCTCGTTGTAAGCTGTTGGAAAATGTGAAAAATTACATAATATGCGCTGAAAAATGTGCGTAGATTTTTTGTCCGCTCTCTCTTTTTCATTTTTTTTTTCATTTTTTTTTTGTTTTTGTTGGTCTGACCATTTGTTGAGTAGCTTCTCGTTTGCTCAAATATGTTTTTATTTTTTATTTGTTGTTTGTTTTATGCAAAACTTTTGCGTTTTACAATTCATTGCATATTCAATTTGGTTGGGTCGACGCCACAAGGGCACCAAACAAACAGCAAAGGTCCAAAGCATATTAATAAGGATTTCATTAGTTTTATACGTTTCGTTTCGTTTCGTTTCATTTTTGTTTTGTGCTTTTTTTTTGTTTTTTTGCACTATACCCTGTGTCCATTAAGAGCGGGTCAAAAAACGGCTATTCTCCACTCAGACTAACTTTTGCCGCGTCTCATGGAAGACTTCAGTTGCAACAACTTTCATTAAGTGGATAAGCTTTGGCATTTGAATCCATATATTAATATAAATGTGTAGTAGAAACCGTTTTTTCACAGGGTATATCTGCTAGTCGCACACACTTTAATTTCTTTATTTATTTTATACCCTCACACGCACATTAATGGGTCGATACTTTTACTTTCTCTTTACAAATATCCTTGTTTTTTAAGGACGCGTCGACTCCGACTCTCGGCGCTAATAAATGGCTAAACGTTTAGATAAATGTCCGTTATTCTGTATTATCGTAGTTTGCTAAAGCGGGCGAGTCAAAAAGTCAGAGGTCAGTTGGCCGTAATACTATGCATATATATTCAGTGGGGATCAATCAGCCAAGACGCTGGCCAGCAATCATAACTGGTAACGAGCGCACCGAGCGTACTGCTCGACTCAGTAGATACCCTGCAGAATATCATTATAATGATTTAATTGAAAATAAAGCCGAAGCTAAGCTTAAAAACTCTTGTCTATCGAGTCGAACGCAGTCCAGAATCCCATTTATATAACGTATTTAACTTATATTTTTTATTTTTTTTTTTTGTAATTTCACTGACTAATCGGGCAATCTATGGTCAGCAATAAATCGTGCATTTAAGCGCTCTCGGGCTCAGGGCCATTGTTGCCCAGTGACGAGCGCTGATTGATTGAAATGTCACTTTAAGAAAAAAAAAAAAAAAAAAAAAAAAAAAAAAAAAACGTATCAAAAATGCCAAATGAAACATAAATGCCGCAAGCAGCCCCCAGCTAACCGCAACAAGCCCGTTGAATTTCCCCAACCCCGAACTGGCAGGCGAACCCGTGGCCCAGGACCCAGTACCCAGGACCCAGGACGCAGGACGCAGTCCAGTGTCAACCCTCGTGTGCGTTTGTTTTGTATTTGATAAGCATGAAAAACGCACAGAAAATAAAATTGTTTTAGATGTGACGTCGGGCTGCACCCAAAACAGAATCCTTAAAAAATAGTGCTACTTAAAAGCGAAATAAAAAAATAAAAAAAAAAATTAGAGAAAAAAAAAACACAAAGAACAAATGTAAAATGGAATGGGGCAACACTGGCAGATATGTATATGCAACAACAGTGGCAGCCAGCAAATGTTTTATCGTTTATATTTTTTTCTACAGCGTTTTGTTAAGTTGGAAAAATGAGCGTCGATTAATTTAATAGAGACAAAAAGCCTTCGCACACACACACACACACACAGGCGCAGACACACACACACACACACAAAGAAGCCGAGTCGGTATGGAAATAAGCTTCTGACATCGCATAAAGACTAGACCAAGGAGCTGAATCTGTATAAACTTTGCCCATTTGCTGATCGAAGAAGAAAAAACCAGAATGGAAATGTTTTAACTTTAATTATATAAGCTAGATAAGTTCTTTTATTTAAGAATTTAATTTATACTTGCTTAGACTACATATCAAAGTGCGACTTTCTAATTATATATAAGGATATACGCTTCGTTTAGATAAAAATAAAGTAATAGATTCTTTACCCACAAAGTGTAACCGATACCTTGGGATAAATATTATATATATTATTTATATGATATTTGATTATAAATAAACTGTTTCAAGTGTGAGATGAGGTCCAACAAAGTCCGCACACTTCACATCAGATGTCTGCGAGTACTTGCATGTCATAAAAATAATTTGAACAAAAGAAAAAGGCGGCTCTGACTTTGGTCCTGGTCGCGTTCGCTGCAAATCAGTGAAATCATAGGAAAGACAGCATAAATAAACACATCAACACAAAGGCAAAAGTTTTGCAGCCCGCTGGCTGAAGCAGGACCCACACTTCCAGGACTAATCCCCCTCACATGTGCACAGAATGCGCTCCTAGTTGTGGCTCTGCTTGGATACCTTTGTCTGCCAGGACGCAGACGAAGGCGAAGACGAAGACGACATCGCAGCGGAAGTCGAAAACAAAAAGCATTTTTTAATTGCTTCAGATAAGACACAGCACACATAACTTGCAGTCAACTTCAACTCCTGCCCCAAAACAGGCACCAACCAAAAAAAAAAAAAAGTACAGAAATTATATATGAAAGAAAGGCAAGCGGCAATTTTACAATTCAGCGCACATTTTGATGAGCTTCATAATTTTTTGCTGCTCATTGACGTTGCCACTCATATCACTTCTGAGGCAACTTAGCCTAACGCCACGCCCCCTAGCCCCAACCTACAGCCTTACCGAGCCAGCCGAGCCGACTAACCAGCACTAATTTACACATTTAGGCAATAGAACAGCTAAGATCTAATATATATATACATATATGTATATATGTATATACATACATATATGTATATATATATATTAAAATCAAGATAAGAAAGGAAAAAGCAAGGAAGGCAGCTGAAAATTGTCCAAAAGAGAACTTTAAGAGAACAATAATATTTAATAAATATAAACTCAGTAGGAACTACAATAAAATCTTAAGCATAGTATAAATAAGAAATAGTTAAAATCTAATTAATACAAAAGTTAAGTAAAGTTAAGTCAAGTATTATAGATATTGGCACAATAAATTCTTAAATGAAAATAAAGTCAAATAATGTAGGGCATTTGAGGGTCGTTATGAACGAGTAAAGAAGGCAAACTGTGTACATTTGTTGGCATTTGATTTGACTGAGAGCTTCGTCTTCACATACGCGTTTATGTCACACAATTATCAAATGCTCTATCTGTGCGAGCGCCACCCTCCCCCCCCCCCCTCCCACCACCACCCCTCAGCCATCTTCTCTTCCCTTTAGGCCGTGTTTACACAATTACATGCATTTTACGCTACATAAACGAGATTAGTGCGTCGCTTACTTTTGCCTAACTTCTTTTGACACAATGCCACGCGGGTACGGCCCCATTAAAATGGAAACCCCTGCCCCCAGCCCACTTTTTATTCACATGCACGGCCTAGACGAAAGTTGGCTCCCAGATACGAGCAAACAACTCTTTGAGCCTTGAATTACTCTGATGGCAGCAGCGTCAATTGCTTTTGTTTTTTCCACTTGCCTTGAACTCTTTTTTTTTTCTCTTTCTCCTTCTCCTTCTCCTTCTCTTTCTTTTCTTTTGCGTCCGGCTGCGGGGTGGGCTGTTTATCAGAGGGGGTGTGTGTGGGGTGCGTTTGCATTGTTAACATGCGAAAATTTCGCTTACATCTTTTGTTAGCCAACAAAATTTATAGAGATGCGTCGACTGAAGTGCTTATATGGAACACACATATCTATATTTTTTATGACTTTTTGTTGATCTTGCCGGGCCCTGTTTATGTTTAACAAGACCTATCAGCGCCTGCATCTCATTGTCTTATTGTTTTTCTTAAAACATTTTTTTTTTATTTTTTTTTTAAATACATATTTCAAGTACACAAATTAAGTACTTGAACTGTAACCTTAACTTTTAAGCCAATTCTTTAAGTAACAGCTTTTGATAAGATATTGACAGTTTTTGAATACATTTCGTTTAACTTCCCTTCGCGGTCATTCGAGTACTTGAAGCAACGATTTTGACCCCGCTATTAAAAATATAATACTCAGTAAAAATTCTCGGTGTTGCCTTTAGATTTTAGCATAATGTCGCTTCAAATTATAAGCCATTAGCCTTTGGTTAGCTAGGCGGGAAAGGAAAGGGCGAGCTGGAGGGGGCCAAACAAAAAAGAAACTGATTTTTGTTGTGTTCCTGGTGAGTGTTGAGACAAGAGGCAACTGTCGGCAGCTGTTGGGACACGCAACAAAAAGTAACTGCCAAAGGTAAAAGCACAGCAACAACAACAACAACAACAAACAGCTCAAATCAAAATGCCATTAAAGCGTGTGACGTTGTCGCTTAAGTGGAAGTAAATATTGTCATTACTCAAGCTTAAAATTAAAATTACCCACCTGGATGGAGCCCAAATGATAAACTGCATAAGCCAGCGGCAGTACAGACCAACAAATTTCGAATGCAAAAGTTTTTTGCACAAGTGTGTGTCTCTTTCTCTCTCTCTCTCTCTCTCTCTCTCTCTCTCTCTGTCTTTCTCTGTCTCTCTCTCTGTGTGTGTGTTGCCCCCCACTTCGCTCAACAGCACAGAGCAAAGTCATTTTCATAACGACAACGACGCCAACTTCTTGACTAAAGGTGCACAGCCCACAGCTGATGAGCTGTAACCCCAGCCCCAGCCCCAACCCCAATCTCAGTCCACTTCCCCGCCTCACCCCACTTGCAATGCCGTTTGGCCTTTTGGGGTTGGGGTGTAAAATGTGCTACGTTAAGCACATCTGTTTTTTATTGCTTTTAATTTGCCATTAATAACGCATTCCAAGGCGAACGTCCGGACGGCCACCCGAAATGCTAATTTATAAGCATATAGATACTAGATATACTACTACTAATAATAATAATAATAATAATAATAATAATAATTATAATAATATTGTGTATAAGTATATGCGTGCGTATTTGGCAAATCCAATTTTAATATGCCCGGCCAAGGACATTAACTTCGTCTCCACCCCCTTCCCCGCCCACAAAGTTGGCCAGCTGCTTAAATCGCGCGATCGGTGGTTTGGTGGCTCGGTGGGTCGCAATTAAAGACAAGCCACGGCCCATAAGTCAATGGGTTTTTGGCGTTTTTATGGCCAGACATTGGTGGGAAAGTGCTCTTAATGGGCGCCCCCTGTCTGAGGGCCTGGCTTATTAAACTTTAACTTCAGTTGGCAAGTCATAATTCCATCCAGTTTATGTATTTGCCCAACTGAGATCTAAACATGTTTTAAATGAATGAATAAATCTTTAGAATCTGCAAGTTTCAGGCATTGAACGAGCAGCGAGTTCATTAGCGCTGAGCAAGAACAATTCAGCGGCGCATTAGGGGTATTCCGTGCATTAACTACGAGCTGTATCAGCAGCATTATTAGCATTATTGTTAGGGCTAACAGTGCAGTGGGCAGGCAACAGTACTGCTGAATTATGCAATACAAAGTCAAAGGGAAATGATTGTGATGAGTGGGTGGAAAGGAGCAGGGGGTGGAGGGGAAGGAGTGTGGCTGGACCCTTGGCTGCTGGCTGCCATTGGCAGTGGTTTTTGCACAACTAACCAACCCGTTGGTTGTCGTCAAATGCAAAAATCGCGAGGCGAGCTTCCTTTTCCTTTCCACAGTGCTGCTGCAAAATTTCCAAAAATTCTATTATTATTAATAGAGGCACCAAAGGGCGGTGCGGGGCGACGGTTCAGGTCGTGGAGTGGCTTTTTGGTACAGACTACGGCTAAAGGCGACCATGACGACTGCCATGGATGAAGTGGAAAAGCCGTACAACAAGCAGCAGGAACAGAAGCAGGAGCAGGAGCAGGACGATGCTGTCGCATCGCATCGCATCGCATCGCGACGTGGTATGCGTTTGTCTCTTTGCCCGAAAGTCGACTACAATAACCCGAAAAATGCACACAGTTTGCATTATAATGCGAAATTTTCGATTGCTCATTTGTGGCATTTACTTTTTACTATAAAAGTTTTATAGCCGGGCCGCGGCTGAAGATGGCACAAAACCAGCGACGACAACGGCGACAGCTACAAAATTTTACACAATGTCATCAGCGTGGCTGACAATGTTCGGCTTTGGTGATGGGGCGAGAGGGGAGGGGGGGGGGGGGGTAACGGACTGGCTCTTTGGGGGCGTTATTCTGCAAGCCCCGCTCCGCCAGTCCAACCGTCTGACTGTCTCGCAATTGTGCGCAACTCTTGCCGCACTAAACTTAAAGGATTACTTTTGGCTAATTTCGCCTGGGCTGGGCAAGACGTCACAACAATTGCCTTGGCCAGCAAATTCAAGGCTCCATCCAAACGGTCGCTTGTTTAGGCATTTAGTCTACAGGCTCGCATTGATGTTGCATAAAAGAGTTGCTGCATTCAGCACAGACAAGCTGCCACAAAAGCGTCTCTTACCTATGCCACATACACTTAAAGAAAAACACAAGCAGCTTTCATTTTCATCTATATTATACTATCGCACTTAAAAATATTTAATTTTACCTGATTTATTTGAATACATTTGGTCGTTCTATTAAATAACAAAATCACTTTTGCAATTAAGAATAATTAAATTTATATAAAAATATAAATATATAATTTGTATATAATTTTTTTTTTTTTGTTGAGTTATATTATTGTTTTTATTTGGCAAATCAACTTGTAAACTGAACTTATGATAACTTAAAGCTATTCCACTTTTATATATTAAGCAAACAGTTTACAATATTATTATATATTACATATATATTTCATTTGTTATCCTTGTTCAATGAATCAAATCTCTTTTGATTAACTTTGTTTAAACATATATTAATATAAGGACGAAATAAACATTAGTTCCTCTCACTTTGGTTCCCAGCTCCCCTGAAATCTCTAAGAAGCTCCTTCAGAAGACAACATAAAAAAAAGAACAATTTCATAACAAAAGCTAAACTAAATATATTATCTTAGCAATGGACAAGACATTTAATATGATAAAATAAAAGAAAATAAACTATAAATATATCCAGATTTTTTTTTTACAATTTACATCTCAGGCTTTCCATAAAGGCATCGCTTGTTAGGGTTGGAAGACTGGAAGTGCCTTAAAAACAGTTTTAAAAGTGGTGAGAAAAGACACTCATAGAGCTCTGTGGGTTCAAAAATATATAGTGTATATATGTATATACATATATCAACGTATATATCGAGCCGCCACCCGTTTTAGCCCCAACCAGGTGGATTAGGCAAAACAAGGCCACAGTCAGCCACATTGTTTTGGTCCAACTCCAGCCACTTGAGATTCAGCTGCTGCTCCTGGTTGTGTCCTCCATCCATTTGCTTATATTAAAACCATTTTTCGCTTATTACCAAAAAATTTAAATATTTTGAAAATAATAAACTGCGGGTGAGTTACTAAGTGGCTGGCTGCCTGGGTGGCCCAAGTGGGGATGGGGCGGCCTGAATGGATCAGAGCCCATCGCATAAGCATTGGCATTGGCATTGGCATTGGGATCGAGAACAGTGGCAGCCGCAGCAACGCCCACAAAAGAGCAAACAATGTTAACTGGATGCAGACTGGGCGGGCCCACCTTTTAACCCAACCAGGCGCCATTACTAATCCTCCAACCCAAAAAACCAAACCCAACCGCCGTCGTTCGCTGTGCGCTATCAGCGCGCCTCGTGTTGATTGTCGCGCGTTGCCATCAATGTGCCACCCAGATGGCAGGCACCTGCCCCAGCCCCAAACCCTGCCCCAGCCACAGGCATATCCATTTAGTCGGTGTTGCGGGTCGCCTCTTAGCTGAGCTGAGCTCATTATGAGCAACATGCGTTCTGTCGTCCTGGTTGATGCTGATGCTGATGCTGATGCTGATGCTGATGCTGCTGATGATGAGACTGACGATAATCATGCTCTTGATGGTCGTCGTCGCATAGTGTCATATTTTTATGATTTTTATGTTAATTCACCCACCCAAGGCACCCAACCACCCAACCACCCACCCACTTACCCACTTCGCGGTTGCGTTCCACGTTCAGCTGACAGTCCGCCGCGCTGCCAAATGCTTTTTAATCCTTTTAATGAAAATTAGTTCCTCTCAATATCATTTAATATATTTTCTTTCGCCGGGCTGTTTCACAGCATCTCCTACTTTGGCATTCTGTTCTGTTCTGTTGTTTTCACAGGCATTATCATAATTTCTGTTTGCAACCCTAAATCAACACTTGCCCCATGCTGCGCGTCTCGATAAAGGGTTACCGACGGCTAACGGGCAACGGGTAACGGTTACCGCTTGGGGCGGGCACACGCACATACATATATCACAGGTCTTCTGCTTCTTCTTACTGCCACTCTCGTTGTCCTTGTCGCTGTCCTTGTCTTTGTCTTTGACCTTACGCGTTTGATTTTCTATGCGGCGTTAAATAGCGTCGGCGGCGACGTCGTTCACGTGGCTCCTTTGCCAAATTGAAAACCCAAAAGCACTAAAAATTAATGTCCGTAGCGGAGGTGTTGCCATATTTCTTGCCAACTGCCATAGAAATACCGCCTTTATACCACCCCCCAAAGGTTGTTTCGCATTCGTATGATCTCTAACAAAATATTTTTGAACGGAAAGCAACATACTTTAATTTAATTATGTTGTGCCGTCCAATTAAATGCTGATTAACATATTGAATTCTAACAGTTATACACTTTATTTTGTATGGTAAAAAAAAAAAAATACAAATAGATTTTTTGGTCTTATTTTAATATGCTTACACGTGGGTTCTGTATAACTAAGAAATATTGCACGAGCTGCATTAATTCGAACACATTAAATATATGTACACATATATAAATATATATACATATATAGATTTGTGTGTGTATTGGTCAACAGCTGCCAACTACAGAATTCGTACGAACACAAAAATAAAAAAACCTCTTTTACGCATCTTTGTTCCGTTTCTCCGTAGCTTATTTTCCTGATGCGCGCTTTGTTCCGAGTGAAATGTGCAATTTCATTTATTTTGCGTCTTGCGATTGGACTATGGGATCATATACTGGCGACCATGGACTATGGAATAGGCAAATTTAAAACATTCTTAATGCAAGTTTTTCGATTTTCGATTTTCGTTTTTAATCGCGCTTGGTTTCTTTGGTCTTCTGCTCGAGCTCGTGCTGATTCTGCAGCTCCTGTTCGCGCCTATATTTTGTCAGATAGATCTGACGGCCCTTATTGGCCGCCACGCGCATCGCCGTCTCCCAATCGCGGCTCATCGCGTCCCTTGTACGCTCGTCCGGACTGCGCATAAATTGTTTGCGCAGCGACTGCGGCTCTGTTTGGCCAAAGTCGGGCTTGTATCGCCTGGGATCGCAGGGCTGCAACCATTTCGTATTCAAGTTCTTCGGATCGCTCCACATATTACCCTCCCGCTTGAGTTGCCGGTTCCCTGTCAAGTCTATGCGAAAACCCTTTGCGCTTTCGCTACTAGGACTTCTGCTGGGGTTCTGTCTGGGGCTTGTGCTGGGGCCTTTACCGAGAATCTTGCCGCTTACGCTACTTGTGGTCGTCGAGCGGCTCCCACTGCCGCTGCCGCTGGCACTGCCGCTACTGACGGTCGTTCCACTGCCAAATTTTCCGCCACCCTTAATAGACGCCTTGTTAGAGCCGCCGGAGGCCATCTGGCGGACGACGAGCCGCGAATAAGTCAGTCCCCAATCCGCGCTAGGCCGCTTCCAATAGCAGCCGATGAATCCAACTGATGAACGCCGCATAATTCTTAACTTTCTGTTGGCCAGACCTTAGGTTAGCTAGCCGATCGAAGTGCATTTTGTTTTTCAACCCATTTACCTTGGACTTCACTTTGTTATTTTAATAATTTTTTTTCTATTTAAACCAGAATTTTTATAATTTTTTCTACTTTTTAGACGAATTTTAGCTTCACATGTGTTCTGTACTTTTAGTGGGAACCGAATGAGCTCCCTACTAAACGTCCAATTGTTGCTTGGCCTTTTGAAAGCCAAGGCCTGCTGAGGAAATAGTCAAGTTTCTACCTGAAACTAAAAATGAACTTAACAAACTTAATAAAATATAACTTTGGCAGTCTCTCAACGTGAACATGTTTGGCATATTTTAATACCGAAAATCCATTAACTGGATATAAAAAGAGTATGATGATATTTGTTTAACAGGCAGCAGGAAAAAAATTGGACACCATTAAGTATATATGTACATATGTACATATATTCTAGAACAGCAATAATCATGTCTGTGTCTATAAACGAATTCATTAGAAATATTTGAGAGCTAGTTTAAGTTTGTTTCATATAATCATCTTATTATAACCTTTAACTATCGGCCGTTCTACGTGCTTCATTGATTTATAAACAATTTTTTATAGCTTTATTATATAACAGCTATATTTTTTTCATGCTAAAAACATTGGTGCCAAAAACTGCCAAATTTAAAAAATAAACATTTTCCAATAAAAACTTTCTGTTTGAACAATCATTTTCTTGGTTGCTTTATGATATATTGCTCAGAGCCACAAAATCTTCGAGAAACTCGAAGACAGTCAGCTTGTTTATAACAAATGTAAACTGAATACAATGGTTATCAATTTTTGGGGCTGCCCGAATTTGTTAGGGTTGGTCGACTTTCATGTTGCAAAGTTGGAGGCTGCATGTTGCAAGCAAACTTCGCATACATACATACTATGTATCTATGCATGTTGCAATTATGTGCTGTAGGGGCTGGCTGGGTGATTAGGTGCGGGCGGGATGGGGCCTTTCTAGGCTGGTCGGGAAACACATCCGCTGCCGGCAGAACCATTAACTACCAAAGTGAGCGGCGGCACTTGGAACTGCAGCCAGGGCGACTTAAACGTAGACACTTGAACTCTTTTTGATTTTACAAACACAACGTACTCCTGTGTGTTATTGTGTGTGTGTGTGTGTGTGTGTATGTGTGTGAGTACCGCACAATTGCACAATTATGTTAAATATCGACAAGTGGCCTGGAGGCCAGGAGAAGCTTTTGTTGTGCCGCTGCAAATATTAATGACGACAGGTATTAAATACTCGAAGCTGCTGCTGCTGCAGCAGTAACTGTTGCAGCAGCAGCAGTTGCAACAATCGAAACGATTCCCCAAGCCCCAAGCACGCAATGCAGGTTGAGTGGTTTATAATTTTACGGTGCTTTGTTACAGCTCCCAGCTAACTGGGTGAAGTGCTCGGGACTTGGTCGGCAACAATCCCCAGTGCTGGCCACATACACACATTTCCAGCCTAGGCTAAGCGTACATCAACTATTTGTAATAGTAGTCTAATTTTGACCAAGTTGTATAGAAAACAAAAGTGCTTTTATTATTAAAAAAATATAAAAAAATACGATGCCGCTTTATAGTACAATAATTTATTACATGTTTAAACTAAAAATTTACAATCAGACAGAAATCAGAAATCAATTGAATCCAAAAGACAAGCATTCGATTTTTTACAGTATTGTTGCAAATTCTTGGGAGGAGTCTCGAAGACATCCCTAAAGGAATCAGAAAACCCAAACAATACGATTATTATATAACATAACAGATTCCTACACAAAACTTCCTCAATAGTCATAAAAAGTATACAAAAATGATTATGCAAGATTTTAGTTTTCATTTAAATAACGAATAAATCCTTAAAGAAATCTGAAATGAGTTTTTTCAACACTTCGAATTAATCAATAGGAGTTCCAAAAATTCGGGCTAGCTCCATAGCAAGAAATTACAATTATAAAGATCTCCCCTATAAACTGTTTAGTTGATTCCAGCTAAGGATATTTTCAAAAGATTTAAGACTAGTCTTTAAGCTTCAGCTTATATAATTTTTTAAATATTTTTTTGTATATTATTTAACTTACAAACGCGCAGTCAACTCTTTGCTATAATATTTAAATATTAAATAATTTAATAAAACTAAATTTAGTAGGCTTGGGGCTACTGAGGACTGGCCATGAAATAAACGCGTTACTTAATTATGCAATCTAAATGCATTGAATCACCTCCACCAAATGACAATAATCATAATGACAGCAGCCAACGGGCAAGAGGTGAAAGTTATGCCTGGGAGTGGGAACAATTGGGCTTTTGGGTAAGATGGGATGGGAAGCTGGGGCTGTCATCAGTGGGTACAGCGATTGCCAAAGCTTTTAGCTGAAAGCGACGCCAAAAATGTTAACTCATTTGTTGTCCTTTCGGGCGGACGGGCGGATGGGCGGATGGGCAAACCGCACAAGAGTCCTGGGTCTATGGGGCAGGTGTTATGGCCGTTTCAATTGTTTTTGTTACTGTTGGTGGCTGGTGCCAGGTTCGCATCCTCAACAGACGACAAATCTTTGCAATTTATTTACGTGCCATTTCGTAGCGAAATTTTCGTTAGATTTCTTTGGCTTGGCGGAATTCCAAGACAGCAACGCGGCAATAGCAAAAGTTGTCGACGTTGTCGTTGTTCTCCTTGTTGTTGTTGTTGTTGTTGTTGGTGGCGGCTCACAAAAGTCATGACGCGCTGATGACGTTGCCAGTGGAAGGATTTAATGGCACATTAAGAATTTTATTACCGCACAACAACAGCTACAACAGCAATACGGCATGTATTGAAGTTAGGGTAGGTGAGCTTAATAGTCAAGTCGCTTTGACATTATCCCGCACACCTTGGCACAAAAATATTTTCGGGCCGCGTACACAGAAAATTTTGGGCCCCATGAAAATCTGTCGGAGTCAACACAATTTTTTTGCGCCTGCACGGATTTCAGTGAAGATCCGACGAGCGCCCCCAAAACCAGCCTCGCCCCAGTTGTCATTACATAACAGGTTTTGCATAAATGAATAAATAACAACATTTATGGACTGACTGACTGACTGACTGACTGACTGACTGACTGACTGACTGACTGACTGACTGACTGACTGACTGACTGACTGACTGAATGACAGTCGCCAGTCATTTGTCGCCCGAAATGATGCGCGACTTTTTCAAATCTTCGCGGCCATTGTTTGATAAACTTTCACCAGGACGCCTTGACTCCAGGAGAGGCTTAGCTCTTCCTCCAGTTGAGTCAGCGCATTTCAATCGTGAAGCTCCAGCGCATTTTGGGCATTTACTTTCATATTTAATTGAATTATTTTTATATTTTTAATGCCAAATATCTACTTATAAATTAGAATATATCGATTTTAAATTAATAATTTTATGTTGCATGCCTAACATTAAACCAATATTAAATTGAATTTCTGCATATCAAGCACTTTTTTATTCAAAACTATTTAAACAAAATTTACTTTGCTACGTTTTTTTAGCTCAAAAAATATAGTTTTGCAAAAGAAGTCCTTGAAAAAAATATATACATATATTTAAATATGGCAAAAGTAAAACTAAAGAAAGCTATCTTAATGCGAATAATATAATATTTTATTTATTATTAATATTTAAATAACAATATTACTATAACTTAACGCTGTAATTTAAGGGAATCTATATTTAAATACGCACAAAAAGAAGTTAATTGTTATCAATATCTTTAAGCAATTGCGGCTTAATCGTTAGCCAGGCTAACTACAATTACAGCCTGCCCCACCCCCACCCCCTCCCATTCTGTTGGCATTAGATGGCAATTACCAGCCCCCCTCTTTTATTTTCAAGTAGATACAACAAGAATTTTTTCAAGGCAATTGTCTTTTTATTTATGTGCAATTTAGTTTTTCTTTTGCTTCTTTTTTTAATTGGATTTTTTTTTTTTTGTATTTGTGAAACCCTTTGCACACGTTCCGTTTGCTTTGGCCAACATCCCCTGTTTAGCAGCTTTTAGCTAACCCATCGCGTGCTACTTAATTTGAATGCATTTAAAAATGTTAAAATATGGCAATTGTTATGAACAAAAAAAAACATACTAAATATACAACAAGAACAACAACGACAACAAATTGTCTGCAAAGACACGCACCAAGAACGTAAAGCAAGTGCGAGCGAGACGGCAACAGCGGCCAGACAGGGAACCCAAAAGATTTGTACGTGTTGTAACTTGATGAGGTCCCCCCTCCCTCCCACCGCCACCCACAGTGAGAAGGAGACGGCCAGCAAAATAGTTGGGGAGCGAGCGGAAAAGACATAGCGAAAATAGGCATTACAATTAAATGCAAAAGCGCCGAAAAAAAAAAAAGCCAACACAACAACGCAGAAAGCACAAGTCTGCCGCCCAACACTGCCACTGCCACTGCCACTGCCACACCCAACAGCCACGCCCCCCGCCCATCTGCTTTGTCGCTGCAGCCTCGTCCAATGCGCGTGGTTCGCGTTACGCCGTAAAAGAGATAATTTTATTTCATTAATCCTTTTTTGGGACAAATTCGCTGGCTTCTTTTTTCGCTTGTTTATTTTTTTTTTTATTTTTATTCTGTGCCTTTTCTCCAGTTTCGTACGGCTTTGGGGCGTGGCTCAAACGTAATATTAGCTTAAAATTGTGTAAATAAAAATTACATTCGTAAGAAGGTCTGGACCCGAACAGCAGCTGCTATCCACCCCCCACGCCGAACCGTTCCGAACCGAACCAAAATGCCCCCGCGTGTCATATGAATCAGTGCGGATGTCGCGTCCTGAATCCAAGCCCATGCTTCTCCTTCTGACCGCAAGTGATGATGGTGTTTTGTCTGTCTGCGGATATGCTCATGAATTCGTAACGAAACTTGAGCACAACTGTACCAAAACGGACAACAAGGACATGCTACGATCCAATCGGTAATCTAAATAAGTATACCAAAATGAGATCCTTCTGCTTGACAAAAGATCTATAGCTTTAACATTAAGTTTGGGCTAGCTGGGCTAGGGTCAGCATCGATATTAACACCTTGGCGCCACAATGTAATTTACCGTAATTCACAATGACGTTTTTGGCCAATATAATATTCGGCTAATGGGCCGCGTCGCGAAACCCTTTGGCGCGCATAATTCAAATGCGCAAAACTTTCGCATAGGGAAAGGGACCCATTCGCAAATGAATGTAACATTTTATTAAAAAAAAAAAAAAGAAAAGAAATCCTGTCGCTGCTGAGTTATAAATAAATGCCAGCGACTGTTGTCCTACACCAGCAGCTCCGGCTCTATTTCTATGCACACTTGTGTATAATTTTTATTTTTATGACACTTTTTTATATATGTCTGTATATTCTGCTCAAAAATTATAAACAGGCGAGCTTCGTCGCTTTTGGTTCATGGTTTCTCGGTCGGTATATAACTGCGCTCATTAGTTGCCCTACACGCAATTAAGCACAAATGGCTTTTAAGGCGGCGACGTCGGCGCACGCACACGTATCCAGGCCCTGGCTCAGGTCCAGGTCCCAGTTCTCAGGTCCCAGGTCCCAGTTTCCAGGTTCTTCGGCGGCTACCCGCCGTTAGCACTCACATCCGTGTGGATCCACATCCCTATTTGCCGCCAGCTACCAGCTACCAACTGGCGCTTATGCCGTGTCTATGATACGATGCCATGACAACTTGGTTTAGCCAGCGCCAAGCATCCGTATGCCTTCCGCTTCCCCTTCACCTACTCCGGCCTCTACGCAACAACCAACTATAAATCCTTGAGCAAAAGTTACACACAGAGGAAACATTGTCATTGCCGTTGCCAGCTTTGCGAAACTTTGCGTTCTATAATTCTTTTTATCTTTCGCTCTCTCTCTCTCTCTTTCATTATATATATCTTAATATATCTGTATATAGCATATCTGTAATGTGAATATAACTAATATAATATGAAGTAACTGAATACCAGATTTCATCGACATTTATATAAATTATTATAAAGTATTACTAGAATACACTAAGTATAAAATATCTGATTATGATATGAATTGATTTAAATATATTTCTAGTTTACATATTAATAAACATTAATTAAATAAATAAAAGATAAACTTAATACCAGATTTGAAAGACTAACGTTACTTTTAGGGGATTTGTATCGTAGATTGTCTTTATAATTAAGACATCAAAAAATTCTCATACAATTTATCAGTTCAATAGCTGAAGGAGTTTTCCCTTGAGCTCACATACAATAATATTATTCCTTAATATGCGTTACCCAACACTTAATTCTTGTTGTTGCTGTTGTTGCACGTTGCACAGTCGACGCGTCTGGTGGCACTTGGCGAGCCGAGCAGCTCGTGTTTGGGTTGGCAAAGTCAAATAAATTTATTGCACCTGAAATTTCACCTGTGCAGCGACATTTTAACGCAACATTGGCAAATATTATGCAAGCCAACTTTGCGGTCGGGTTGACAAAGTAATCATAAATTGTAAAATTAAAAAATTTCCCAGACAAGATTAAAATTACTTAAGTGCTTTTTTAGTTGCTGCTCAGCATAAGCTTGTGTGTTAAATAAGTTTATGTGGTGAATATTTTATACTACTTTTTTACTATTTATTTGTGTTCTAATTTATGTAATATTTATATTTATACTGATTGATAATTGAATAGCAGTTTTTAATATTTAAATTATTATTGAGACTTATTAATTTTTCATAAAAAAATATACTTACTTTTAACTTCACTTTCTAAGTGATGTCAATATTAGACTTGTCTAAAATAAAAATATAAATGTATTATATACATATATTAACTATTAAAAAACTAAAAAAATCTAAAAAAATTATTTCATTAGTATTTTTAATTTTCACTTACTATGCACATATACTTATTTCATATGAATTTAAACTTTTTCACTTTAAGCCTATGAAAATAATATTGTTATTTTTTGTTAATATGTATATATACTACACAAATAAAAAAAATCCAAAACATTCTCTATGTTCTTAGCATTTATATACTTCATTATATTTATATACTTCTTTCTCTGAGGTATGTATGTCTATTTTCTTTTTTAGTTTTCACATATTGTTTTCGTTTACCAAAGAAACTTAATGGTTAACAGAGTGGCCATGGCTTAAACTGTTAACACTTTAGTAAGCCAAATTGAGAGCTCGTGTCATTGGCGCCTAATTCGAAATGTTGATTGCAGATCAGCGAAGCATTTGGCCAAGTTAGTTGCGACTGCAACTGAGTTAATGACTATTTGCAACTGTTGCGCGCGCACGCCTCGAAGGCAACCTAAAAAGGGCAGGCAACTGAAACTGGATGGAAATGGGAAACTAGGAACTAGGCAGCCGGAGCAGGCGTATAAGCTGCCACAAAGATTGCCTGGCTTATGTGAGAGGAATGGTAGCTGTGTGTGTGTGTACGAGTGTGTGTGTGTGCGGGTGTGCAGCCATTTGGATGATTCGTTTATGCTTTTGTCAGTTCGTCAGTGCGCGTCCCAAAAGCACGACCGAAAATTGCGCTCTGGAAATCACCTGGCGGTCGAGTCAATCCGCCAGCCAGCCAGTTAGTCAGTCGGTCTGTCTGTCAGCAGCCAACGAGGAGTAGCCAGTTGTTTGATTTTACAGTTGTAGTCAAATTACGATTTTGAGCGTTTACCAACCGCACAGATTTCTGCCGTTAGCCATGTGCCTGTGCCTCGGTCTGGGTCTGGGTCTGGGTCTGGGTCTGGGCCTGGTTGGGAGTGCGATTACCTTGTGCACCATTCACCTGACTTTCCTGCGGACTGTCCTGTTGCTGTCAGAGTGCATCAGCAGCAACATCGTCATTGTACCTCTCCTCCCTTCCCTTCCCCTCTCAGTCAGCGCTGTTTTTGGGTTTGTCGAGCGTTGGCTGCGCTCTCTAAATTACATTTAAGCAAGTTAATTGAAATGGAAATTAGTTGAAATTGTAAAACGAATTGAATTGTATGTGATTAGCCGGAACATTCTTGAATTGGCTAACCAACAGCAGCCAGCCAGAATTTTGGCCATGCTTTGAATTTCAGTTTGGGCACGTTGAAAGTTTTAGCTAAGCAAATGTGAGATAAAATATGAAATACTATTAAATAAAAAATAATCTGTTTTAATAAAATATTAACTTAAAACAACCCAAGTCAAAACAAGCTAAAGAAATATACTCATTGTACCATAGGCATAGAGTATACGTATGTATGTATATGTGCTTGTTATGGCTTCCTCTCGAAATCAAATTTTATTTTAAATTTCATTTGGGAAATCCACAATGTTCTATATTTTAATATATCAGCATTATTTTATTTTTTAATTTATTACTTAAGGTGCTTATTAAAATCAATTTAAAGTTAATTAAAGTACTAAAAGGCTGCCCATGTGTGTGTGTGTGTTCAATGCTCAGTGATAGTGACGTTAGCAGCTGACAGCATCCTGTGAAGCTGCTAACCACAACTGCCAGCTATTTGCAGTTACTATATTTTTAAGCTACAGCTCTGACAGCAGCCCCCCCCCCCCCCCCTCCCTACCCACTTTACCAACCCCCTTGGCAGAGAAAAGTCGCGCTTTTATGTCTAACCGTAAGTAATATTAATACCCATTTTTGTAGTAGAGATGAGGATAAATAAAAAAGAAAGTAGCGAATGCGCATTATGAAAAAAATTATATTTTATATATGCCACATATGCAATTACATACACATGTACATGTATGTGTGTGTAAAATTATTATCCTTCACGCTTAATATGCACAAGCGGAAGCCGTCATTTGTACGCCGCTGCTGACCAGCGACCATTTAGCAGGGACACAACCACCCCCTTTCCCCTTCCCCTTCCCCTTTCCCACCCACTCTCGCACATTAATTGTGTGTGCGTGTGTGTGTGTGTGTGTGTGTCGCCAGCGTTTTTTATGTCAACGTCGCCATCGTCTACTTATGCGCCACATGCTCCTCCACATGTGTGTCCGTCCTTCGGGCGCGTGTCCTTACAAAATTAGTGCTCCTTTACATTTCTATGTACGAGTACGAGTATAAAAATATATAGCCATTTTTTGCAATACATTTATTATTTTTAATTTTTTTCCCTCTGTCTTTTTTTGTGTTTTTGTTTTTTTTCGTTCTTTCTTTTTTTTTTAGCTTGCCCCGAAATGCTGCGCTTAGCGTTTTTTTTAAAAACTCATTTGCTCTATGCGAAGGATATTATCATTTTCTAACATAATGTGTATGAAGGGATAAATACAAAAAAAAAAACTTTGATTGGAAGAGAAGTTCTACAACATGTTAGTTAAATTATATAAGGAAATATATAGTGGCGTATAGATTGGCAAAAAAAGTTATCTAGTTTACTATAAATAATAATACCATAAATCAAAGATTATAAATATATTCAAGGGTATTCAGTAGTCAACTAACCGTAAGTAGCTGCGTCTGGCTTACTTCGCTTCTTTTTTTTTTCGTTTGTGGCACATTGGCGGAAGTATCGCAGCGACATCAGCGAATCTGTGGACCTCGGGACTGTGGCTGCCATGTGGGGCATGTGAAGGCTGTGGCCAGCTCTGGGCCTCCCTCGAAAGATGGGCATTCTGTAACAGTTTTCGTTGCTTTTTAGTTTTTATTTCCCATAGCATGAAAAAATGAGCGCATAAAAAATTGAAAACGCTTTCTCATATTAAATGTGTGCCGAGTGCATCACGGGGGCGTGGCACCTCCGCCGCCGCCAGTTTATCACGAGTGTGTGAATGGAAAAGAGCAAAGAAAGCAATTGCTCCACCAAACAACCAAAGCAATTGGAGAAAGGCTAAAAGAGAAAGAGAGAGAGAGAGAGAGAGAGATAGAGAGAGAGAGCGACAGCTTTGCTCTGCCTTCAAGTTCTTGGCTATATAAAGTAATATTAATCAGTTTAAAGATCGCCAAATGTGAAGTTATAAACTAAGTATTTAAAGTGCATTTAAAACTGGATAGGTTTCATTTGTTTTTGGTATAAAATACAACATTCTCATGTAACATTACTTTTAACTTTCAAATTAAAGTTTAACTGACAACAATATCTTGAAATGTGTTTTATTTGCTTTCTCACTTTATCTATAAAAGTCGTCAAAAGTGAGTGATAAATTGTTGTATTAAAAAGCTGCCACCCAAAAGATCTACCTGACAGATCTCTCTAAGAAAATAATAATAATAAATATAGTAAGAAATAAAAATAAATTATTAAGTTTTCTTTTTTTTGGCTTTCCCTGCCTCATATATGGCTGTAAACCCTGTTTAGATAATAAATATCGAATTTTTAATTAATACACAAAATCGACAATAACATACCATTTTAATTCTCAATTTTATAAATACCATTTATTTTTTTACACCAATTTTTTATTAATATGAATCATCAATATGATTATTTTGAGTATTATTTTGATCTCTAAAGAATTGCTAATTAAATAATGGCATTTTTTTCGGTCAGCTTATGCCCAACACTCTAGAGTCTAGACATTGCGAATACACCCTTTGGCAGCTTTTATTTTAAGCTGCACCAGCGTCGCTTATTTGGCCTCCATTTGCAGTGCTATCTCTTATGACAAGCGTGCATGCATGTGTGTCTGTGTGTGTGTCTGTGTGTGTGTGCGCGCATATCCGTTTCCTGTTGCAGACAACGTAACGCTGATCTCTTTTTTTCTGCGCTGTGCGCCGTACGTGTCGCCTTGTCACTGAGACAGCGGCTGGCCACGTCGTCATTGCGGCTGCTGCTGCTGCTGCTGCTGCTGCTGCTGTTGCTGCTGCTGATTATTATTCCGCTGACCGTTTCGTATTTATTTGAAAGGCATTTGCCACACGCACGCTTAGCGGCAGCGACACAAACACAAGCACGCGCGTGCTGCTTGGCTGGCATCCTTGGTAGCAGTCGCAGGACTCGCCGGGGCCAGCAGCAGAACGACATATTCGTCCTGCATAAATGATGTAATTACAGCGCAAGATTTTTGCTATGAAAAATTTTTATTTTAATTCCTTTTTTTCTACTGCTGCCTCTCCCACAGTCACACACACACACACACACACACACATTAATTCATCCGTTTCCATGTTGTCCCTTTTTTCTCCTATATGTCTTGTATGTACATATATGTATATAGCATATGTACATATATGCGTTATGTATCTATGCATAGCCACATACGATGTACATCTGTATGTACATACATACATACATAAGTCGTCTTATATGCTTTTGTAAAATATTTTGCATGCTTTTATCATAATTTTAATTAAATGCGCAAATGACTATAAAATTTATGCGCTGCATCTTTTCCACTTGTTTTCCATCTCTTTTTTTTCTTATTTTTCTTTAGCTTTCAGGCTATCTCCCGTTCAGCCTTTGGCCATCCACAGAGCATTAGATTGATGTTGTTAGACCACTTCTAAAGCTAAAGTGCACATTATTTGTGCATGCATAAAAATAATGTTAAATTCACGTCGCTTTATCACAGTTTAAATGCCAATCATCACAGAAGTTGCTCAAAATCCAATCTAAAGAGAGATTTCAATAAACTAAGCTGCAAATAAAGTGAGGAATCATAATGCAAGGGGAACAAAAAGTTTTAGCTGAAATAAAAATAATAAAAATTTTTGAAATATAAACAAAAGACTAACAAAAATCATCAAATTGGTTACTACTTAAACATAATTTAAAGCAGTGTGAACAAAACCAATATCTATATTAAATGATCTTTTTTTAAAATTATTTCTTTATAGATTATATATATGATAATTTAGACTCGACGCAATTAATATTAAAAATAAGTTCCTTTTCGTTAAATATATATTTCTATAATTTTAAGTTGCTATTTAAAGTTAAGTTAAGTTGTTATTTAAATAATCAGTAAAATAAAAGTATACAAAAAATGCGGCCGTTTGGAGGTTTCTATGGGAAAGAGTCCCAACTTGGGCATACCTAAAAAAAACTTAAAAATTATTTTAAAATTAATATGTTTTTATGCTCATGTGTAGTATTGTATAATATATATATATATATATATATATATATATATATATATATATATATATAAATATGTAATATAAGAACTTCTATATATTCTCCCTCTCTCTCTTTCTCTCACCCGCTTTCTCACTCCATGTGTCGCTGTGAAAAATGCGATGCCTTCGCCGCTGGTAATTAAGAATTATAAACTTTTAATGGTGCGGAGGGAAGGGGGGGGGGGGGGGGGGAATGTAATATTTTTAATACCTTTACCTTGATTGCGTTGCGCGACTTGGCGACTGTCAGAACCCTTTTGGCCCCACGCCAGCGCATTTAACAATATCTAACAATACTCGTAATGCTTATTCAATGTTGAACCCGTCCTCGGTGGGCGGGGCGGTATGGGGCGTGGCACTGAGCTGCTTACCCGTTGGGTGGCATCGCGCACATAACTCAGCACTGCCTGCGTTTTGGTTTTAATTAATTAATTTATGAATTTATATAGAAGTTATATTCGCGTACCTAATGAAAAAAGGCAGCTGTAACTGTAACTGTAACTGTAGCTGTAACTGTAACTGAAGCTGTAGCTGTAACTGAACGGGCACAATTCTCGGTGTCCGCTTCCACTTTATTGCCATAATTTTTATAATTTCTTGGCATTTCCATTTGCCATCATTTACCAGCTGATTTATGAACTCCAAATCGCGGCCATTTTGCCACCAAGGCAAGTTTTAGAAATGAAACCGAATCCCGTTGCGATTCTTTCTGAATATATGCAATATTTTTATAGTATTTTTTATAATACTTGAACAACTTCAACTATTGTATCTATGAGATGTCTTTCCATATTTTAAAGTCTAAAGTCTACTTATATACAAGCTCCAGAAAAGTTTATTAGATAGGCTTTTAATTAATAATAATAATATTTAATAAATTATAATAATAAAAAATAAATAGTAATAAACTCTGTCAATAGCTGGCTGGCTTTTTGCAGGTTACAAATGAATGCAAATTGCGCTCTCTCGGGAGAGAGACTTATTGTCTTTTTTGCTTTGTGTCGCATTCGTTAACGTTTTGTTTAGCTTGTTGTACGCTCATTTATTGCCAGCATTATGTGTTGAAGGAATACTTTAATGTAGCATTCTTTTTGATATGTGTATAAAGAAGCACCTTTCAGTTAAAACTGTTATGTTATATAATAAAAGAATTTAAAACAACAGTACGAAATTTTTAAATCTATATTTAAGGTGTGACCAAAGAAAGATTCCGTTTTACGCACTGATCCTTTTACATAACCAGGGCACAGGAACAGGTGGAACTCACACAAACGCAGGACAAACAGGAGCTGACATCATCTGCTGCATTTAGTCGCTGGCTTAGCCCAACGGGCAACTGGGTAAAGCTACTCTCGCAATTTGTTGTTGTTGTTGTTGTTGTTGTTGTTGTTGTTGTTGGTGCGTGTGTTTTCGATTTTTCCAACGCAGGTGGCAACAGGCAACAGGCAACCGGCAACCGGCAACAACAACGCAGCGTTTGAGTAAAATAAATGATAATGGCCCCAATGATTATGCATCGGCACGTTTCTCATCGCGGCCTGCACACACACACACACACACACACACACACACACGAACACACAGATACGCACACACAGACACAAGGATACAGGTGTTGGCTGGTGTGTGCATTAGTGTGAAAAAGGATTCAACTGCCGTTGCTGTTTTTAGCTTTGTGACAGCGTTTAGCCCTTGTTATTGTTGTTATTGTTGTTGCTGTTGTTTTTGTTGCCTTTTATCGCCACTCGCGCGTTTTGGCCAAACAAATTACAAATTGGGTTTAACTACTATTTTTTATGCTTGTCGGCCGCCCCGGCGCCTTTGCCCCCCCCCCCCCCGCCCCCCCCCCCCCCCTTTTTTTGCCACCAAATTCAACGCTGCATATTATCCTTGCCGCAACGCACAAACAGCACCCACAAGGCAGCATTCAGCTGGCCGTGGCTCGACCCGCGGCTGTAGTCTTTATTTTTTATTGTTGTTTGATTTTCGCGGTCGCGCGTTTGGCTTTTCATTTCATTAAACGCGGCCAGCCAATGTTGTTGGCTGTTACCCTGCGCTGTGTCAACAAATCGGGCCCGGGACCGGGCCCGGACTGGACGCACTTTTTGCCATGTTAGAAATACATTAGGCGGTTAAACCTTGCCGGCCGACCTCTGTTTGTCTGTGAATAAAATGAAAACAAAAATAAACAAAAATCGCCATCTGAATGTATTCCAAAAAAAGGACTCCATTTGATCGTTGGTTTGTTGATTTCCTTGTCTTTTTTTTTTTTGGTTTTCTAGAAGCTTTTACACTCATTCAAATGCTTGTAAATATAAGCGATATGTCAACGATACCTTCTATGTGGCATACTGGGATCTATGTCGGTTTGTGGGTCTTATTTTATGGTAGGTTTATACACGAGGGCTGATCAATAAGTACTCGTATCAGCTATGAAGACACAGGTTTCCTTTCTGAACTATTCAATATTTCTTAATGTCTTGTAATTTAGTTCTCTTCATGGTTAAAATATTTATCCTTAAGTGTTTTTTATATTTTGTTTAATTCAATAAAATAGCTTCTTAATATAACTAGTTCTATTAATAATAACTTAAACTATAGTATTGGTTTAATTTTCCACATGATATATACTTAAGCCTAGCTAATAGGGTGAGTCAGAATTTAAGCAATGTGCCCTTTAAATTGATGGTATTAAATCCGGGTACATAATGATCAACCCTCGCTCATATTAGTTCCAGCTCACTGGAGAAGTTATCTTACAGTTATCTAAACTTACTTAATTTTCTTTTTTTTCTGCCCCCATTTTTAACCTTTTTTAAAATTGTTTTTTTTTTTTGTGTTGTTTTTTCTTGTAAAATCTTTTAATTATTTTGTTGTTATTTACAAAAATTAAATTGAAAAACTTAAATGAAATTTACAAGCTAACTAAGTCTGTACCTAATAATTATTTCTACTTATTGCTCACTTACAAAAATCTTGCTCAATCAAGGAAAATTGAGCCTTCGTCTCTTAGGTCACCTCCCATATTTCCTTGAAGATTCCGCCCTTCCTAGCAGAACCCAAATATCTTCTTAAGTTTTTAAAGTAGGCGCTGCTTCTGCTTTCTTCTCGTTCAGCTTCGTTGTGCTCAAACATTTTGTGTCAGTATCCAATTGTCCAGCTATCAGTTCGACAGCGCTACGAAACACATTTTTTTTTATTAAATATTTGCCTTTGAGGTAGGATAGCGCTTTTATAAAATTTTGTAAAATTTTAAATCTTCAAAACAAATTCCTTAAGCCGCTTGCATTCACAAACGGTAAGTCGCAAAGCGAACCAAAAAATCCAAATATAAAACGATTCCTTTGACAGATGAACAGCATCAAGGAGCGAATGAATCCAGAGCATGCCGACTCGATCCGTTCGCCGGCCACGCGGGAACGTCGTGCCGTCGTGGAGATGTACGCCGGACGGCAGCTGATGCCGGATGAGGCGATGTTGCCAATGCCGCCACACAATATGGCTCGGATTCCCTGGTACTCGTTCCAGGACTACAGGCTTTGGCTGGACCGCTTGCCCGTCCTGCTGCGTCGATTGAAGCTTCGCTTTTAAGGATCTGTTTCAAACATTTTGCTTTTCGTTTTTGTTCTTTGGTATTTCACTTTCGGATCACCCCGAATCCAATTGATATACAATTATAAATTAGTCGAAAAGTGCGTTTCTTTGGTACAAATTGTGTAGCCTGAAAGTCCTGGTCGGAGCTCTTAGCCAATTAGTTAATAACATTTGACAAAGGAAGCTTTTCAAGATCGTATGAGGTTTTTTGGTACCTTTCAGTACACTTGGATGAATTGGGGCATACTTAGGTACAGTTGAGAATGTTTATATTGATGGCCAAATTAAAATAAAAAAGAAAACTAAAGGAAACTTTTTTTTTAAACACTGTACTTATAAATGAATGTCTCTACTTAATTCAAGTTAATATTCCACTTATTTCATCAAGATCGTATGAGGTATTTTGGTACACTTAAATATATTGGGTCATATTTAGGTACAGTTGAGGATGTTTATATTGAAAGCCAAATGAAAATAGTAAAAAAATAAAGGCAAACTTTTTTTTTAAACACTGTACTTATAAATGAATTGGATTTTATTTACTTAATTCAATTTAATATTCCAATTATTTCATCAAGATCGTATGATTTTTTTTTGTACCTTTCAGTACAGTTGAATAAATTGGAGCATATTTAGGTACAGTTGAGAATGTTTATATTGAAGGCCAAATTAAAATAAAAAAAATTAAAGGTAAACTTTTTTTTAAACACTGTACTTATAAATGAATGCCTCTACTTAATTCAAGTTAATATTCCAATTATTTCATCAAGATCATTTGAGGTATTTTGGTGCCTTTCAGTACACTTGAATAAATTGGGGCATATTTAGGTATAGTTGAGAATGTTTATATTGATGGCCAAATTAAAATAGTAAAAAAATAGAGGCAAACTTTTTTTTAAACACTGTACTTATAAATGAATTGGTTTTTATTTACTTAATTCAAGTTAATATTCCAATTATTTCATCAAGATCGTATGAGGTTTTTTGGTACCTTTCAGTACACTTGAATAAATTGGGGCATATTTAGGTACAGTTGAGAATGTTTATATTGATGGCCAAATTAAAATAGTAAAAAAATAAGGGCAAACTTTTTTTTTAAACACTGTACTTATAAATGAATGTCTTTACTTAATTCAAGTTAATATTCCAATTATTTCATCAAGATTGTATGAGATTTTTTGGTACCTTTCAGTACACTTGAATAAATTGGGGCATGTTTAGGTACAGTTGAGCAACTGGCAGGCATTACATTAACAAAGGATTCCGACGCCACAGACAGAGAGCAATTTAAATGTATTAAGGGTCGCTGTCGAGCCGCAGGACAGCTGCCCAAATCGCTGAGGGCTTCTGGCCAGCAACCACAGCAGCAGCAACAACAACAAAATGTTGTTGGCCAACATTAAAATATGTTTTAAAAACTGAACAGCGCCGCTTAGGCCACGTCTCAAAGCAAACAGCAAAAAAAAAAAAAAAAAGACTGCAAACATTTAGAATATAAATTTCACAGAACAAATCTCAGGCGCGGCTTCCCCAAGGTACAAGCGCCGTGGCCAGCCAGGGTAGCCAGGTTGCCTGTGCGACAGGGTTGCCAACAGCGAGAACGATGCAAAATTTGAGCGGTGTCCTTAACTTGACCAAGTTAAAATAAAGCATGGAGTATAGAAAATCAAAGAAAGATCTTAGCGAAATATAAGCCTCAATAAATAAATATGACTGTTTAGGTTGAATAAATAAATAAAATAATAAATACAAATAAATAGATTAATATTTTAAGTTCATTCAATAAAAAATATAATTAAAAGTGCTCTTATAACAAGTGCAATTTTAATTACGATTGCAATACCAAATAAAAATACGATTTTGAATATAATTACGATTTCGATAAGGATTGAGCCTTTATACATTTTATTTAATACTAGTATTTTTAAAAGCGATTGCAGACACTATTACAATGACGATAACGATTGCGATAACAATTTCGATAATGATAACGATAGTAAAAATAACGATAACGATAACAAATACAATTTGTCAATATATCTGTCAGTTTTTGGCTAGTAGATACTCTTTTAAACCTGAATGTAGGGCAACACTTGACCCCCTGGCCCCCAAAGTGCCTTGCTGGCCTTTTAAGGGCTTGAAGCTTATTGCATTACACTTTTTTTTTTATATATATTTTCACATGCAGATGCAGCCACCCACCTGACTGCCACCCGATGCCCCAGGCCGCTGACAAAGCGTCAAAATATAATTTTTGCGTGGATTTGCGTCGGCTCAACAACAGCAACAACAACAATGAAGCAGTAACAAAAAAAAAAGAGAAACAAACTGAAAATAGAAAATAGCGAATTTTAACCAGTTTTACAACTGCTGCCTGCCTGCTTATCGCTGGGCTGCCTGAGTAGCACATTAATGTGGCCTATGTGACTGGAGCCGGAGGAGCGGGAAACAGTTGCATGTCCTACTGTGAGACATAATTTTTAATAATCTACAACACGACCGGGCTGAAAGGCGACAGGGCCGCGGTCCTGGCCCTTAGCTGAGCGCCGCAGCTTCAAAAATACGCGCATGCAAATGGCTTAATTTAATATATAATTATACCCTGTAAGTGCCAAGCAGCCAACATATGGGGCATATTGAACAGCCATTTGGTTGCCATGACCACAAAATGTTGCAAGAAATGAATGTTTTATAAAAAATATATATAATGTTTCATTTAAGTTGCTGTATATTAAAATAGAATAAAAAATATAAATATTAATTAATTACTTTTAAGAAAATTATGAAAAATCAAAAAACCAGCAAATAAATGAATAATAATGATAATAATAATATTAGTTAAATATAACATAAGAAATACAAAACTTTTTAAAGTCAAAATGAAGATGACTTTTCAAGTTGAATACAAAAATAAACAAAAATAAAAAACTTGGCAATTCAAACACATATATATATAAAAAAATTATAACTTCATTGATGAACGGCGAGGAAACAGTTTAAAGGTCGAATATACCCAACACAGTTGATAAGCTTTAGGTGGCTATCTTTGGTTCGCTAAGGTGCTAAGAATAATGTGGACTTGTTTAGCTGTACACGGGCAGATTGTCTTGTCTAAGCCATGCCAGAGATTGATGCTGCTTCAGCAGCACCCGCAATCCCATGGCTGTAATTAAATTATCATGCGAGCAACGTAAAGTTGCCTACTTTTGGCCTGAGACATTGTTGCCGGCATGTATGTATGTGTAAGGATGCGCCGCGAAAGGAGTGGCCAAAGTGGCATACGAAAATCCTGGTCGTAGGCTGCGGTCTTGCCAACTGGCTGTTGTAATTCAAACGACAGCAACGGGTTAACATTAGCGCACTTTTTATGGCCTGTGTTGGATAAGTGCTCCTTGTTGTCGTCCTTCTCATTGCTGCTGCTGCTGCTGCTGCTTGTTGTCGCATCTCTATGATTAGCGTTAAAATTTATGCCAGCCGCAAGAGGCATTTGCGGCACCAACGACAACTGCAGCCCCGCTCTGCCACGCCCACACTTACGCCCATATCAAGAGCATTACATACTCCGATTTTTTAACTGCAAATTTATATAATTTCATCCACATTTGAGTTATCAATACATAAACCAAATTGTTAAGAAATGTGTTTATTGTTTTACGTTAAAAAGATATATATATAGAAAAGATATATATATAGCAAATAAATAAATTGTTATATTTATTATATATTTGTATTTCTCTTTTCAATTTTTTCATTCTTTATAATCTATCTTTTTCTGCTACTCTTAAGTGCATATAATCTCGATCAGTATTAACAGGTAAGTGGAGATTTTATAAGGATCATTTTTGGGCAACTTTTGAGTTCCTAAAGATATCCTTAGTAAGCTGATCAAGTGTTTGTTTTTTGTTTTAAATTCATTTGAGTTGCTTAAATAGCAGACTTCAATTCTATTATTGGTACGAAGGGTCCTGACAGGATGGGGTTCCTAGTGGTTGGCTGGGTGAGGGGGCGGCGGATTGGGGCGCAGTCTTGTTCTTTGGGACAAGCAGCAGCTGTGTTGACCAAATGTGGACTTAGGACGTGCTTTTAATTTTTAAAAACTGCTTCTAAAGCGTGATAAAACACGTTGAAACTGCAAATAGTTGTAAAAGACACACTCACACACACACACACACACACACACACACACATTAACACGCTGAACTCTAGCATTTGCTATGTATGTATGTATGTATGTAATATATGTTGGCTATATACAAATATATGAGGCGATTTTTTTTTTTATATAACGCTCGCAAATCCCCAGACTTCGTTTAGGGACTCCGTAAAATTGCTAACACGACCCGACTAAAAGTACCCTGTTAAATACTTTGTTTTCAAGTTATATTGAAAAAGAAGCAACAAAATTTAATGAATTTGTTAGCTGTAAGCTGTCAGCTGCCAGCTGAGCGTAACCTAATCCAATATACCCATTCCAGTGGCTACAGGGTATTACTATTACCAGTCCTGAGTGGTGGACACCAAAGGCAACAAACGAAAAAAAATGTGTAAAGCGTGCATTTACATAATGAAAGATGTAGCAATATGTGACTGTATGTATCCCTTCCCCTCCCACACACACACACACCCCACCCACTGCCAGCCCCAAGTTCCCTTCCCCTTTCGGCACTCCTTATGTGTGAGTCCGAGTTTGGCTGCAGCTTATGGCAAAGGGATAAGCAGCAACGGGACATCATGTGCGTGGCATTTTTTTAAATTCTTTTTTTCCACTTTTTTTTACGTTCTATGTGCACTGCTCGGGGGCAGCAAAAAAAATGAAATTATAAAATATTGAGGCGGGTAAGAAATGCACAAAGCAAGCACACACACACACACACACACACACACACGCACATGCACATACACACAGGCACACAAGCAGTGTGGGGCTGAGTGCTGCTTGACTGCCCGCACTGCTTGCCGGCTTGAGGTCTAGATGGCGCTCTGAACCACACTTACGGGCACACACAGAATTAATGTCCTTTTAGATACAAATGCAATTTATAAGCATGTGTGTCTGTGTGTCTGTGTGGGTGTGTGGGTGTGTTTGCGTTTGATTGTGTGCGAGACTTCCCCAAAAAAATGCTTTCACATGGTCGCCCGGCATCTTTTTCACTGCTTCTGCTCTTCACCCCGCCCCCCCCTCCCCCTTTTTTTTGTGCTACATAATTTTGAATAACATTAAAATTATTAGCTACAAATGCAAAAAAAAAACGCACAAAATGGGTGTAGCCCGACAACAAATGTGCATAATGAGCTCTGGTCAGCGGCACAGACATCGCTTGGCTGCGGGGGCGGGGGGCGGGGGGCGTGACGCGGTTCCTTGCCGAGATTTACGCGCGACAGATTTGCGTTCTTTTCTTTTTTTTTGCATCATTTTGTGTTTTTTTTTTCGACTGAATTTTTATTTTGCGTGTTCTCGAATCTCAGTTCCTGCACCGTCGCGGAGCTAAGCACTTTTCGGCTGATATCGCAAATCCTTTTTCGCAGCGCTTACATAATGATATGTGGGCAGCGACTTTTTCTGCGCTCCAACGCAGGACGCAGAGACTTTGGGGGCGGAGTCCTGTATTTGCATGCAATTTGGGCTGTTGGTTTTTGGCCACTTGAACAGAAAAAAAAACATAGAGCAAAGTGCTGCCGTTTGGGATTCCCCAAACGGTCACGATAAGATGCAAAAAGCAAAAAGTTATCTGAAACTAAAGACAAGCCGAACCGAAAGGAAGCTCCTGAAAAACCCAACAGAATAAAGGACAGCTCAACGCAGCGGACGATTCAACAAACGCCAGATTCAACTGTTTGCAGTGAAGGATTCAATGAACAGCGGTCTAATAAGGACTCCAACTAACAAGCACTAGAATCGATTCCTTAAACATACCCCAAAACGACCTAAGCCAAAGCTTTTGACTTTGCTTGAAAAGTGTCACAATATTTATAATTTATTTTATATCAGACATCTGAAAATCGGAAAAAATAAATTGAATTGTAAGCTTCCCGAATCCATAGAAAATAGTCCAACCGGAATAACACAAATAAGTTTGCCAAAAACTAAACCAATTTTCATCGTAGTTTGTCCTCTGTCTTGATTGTAATAGCAGAAAAAAGTTTAGCTGGAAGTATAATTACTTACTATGAATCTAATCTTATATATTGTTTGTGTTTATAAGTTTTACTAAAACTTTTTACTGTTTGTGTTTCCTCGTCCAATATTATACATGATTTAATTTCAAATGTGATGCACATATAAACATTTATTTAGGCAAATTTACAACTAAACATTCAGTTTATATAAAAATTCAAAAAGTATTATTAACTAACAACAGTTAATATCGATTACTTGCCAAATTAGATTAGTAGCCTTTTTGTGAACCCATTTAAAAATTGAAAATTTTAATTTATCTTGGTTTATTTTAATTTTTTTATATCATTTGTAGTACATAGTATCAGTTAAAAACTAATTTTAAATCGCTTTCTTCGCGTACGTGTTTGGTTTCTGATTTTGCAATTATAATGCAATTTTTGCAGTTGGCTTCATTTTGCGTTTGCGTCGCTTGCGCGCCTTGCGCCGAATGCGATCGAATTTACGTATGTGATGAACGATAAAATGCTTAAGATCGTCGCCCTCGTATTGGCGGCACGACATTGTGAATAATATAAGCGAGTTAACATAGAAAAAAAATCTTATATCATAGTTATGCATAGTAGAATTTGGCCCATGCTTGCTGCGATCCCCATTCCCTTGGTGATAATGATGATACTGATGTTGCTGCTGCTGTTGCTGCTTTTGCTGCTGCTGTTGCTGCTGCTTTTGCTGCTGCTGCTGATAATTGGTGTAGTTGTGTTTGCGCACCTTGGACGAGGGTGGCGGCAAATCCTCATCATCATCGCTTTCCGAGTAGCGGCGATTGCGTTTGCTGGCCGTATTGAAATGTTGACGTAAATAATCGTAAATGCTCATGCGTTTAATGGTGATCAAGTTGATGGTGTTGATGTTGCTGATGTGATTGTTGTTGGTGTTGTTGTTGTTCTCGTTCTCGTTCTCGTTCTCGTTCTTGTTGTCAGTAGTGTTGTTGTCGCTTGTCGTTAGCCGATTAAATGGGCCCGATTTATGCAGCGCCACATGCTGTAGATACGGCCAACTGGCGCACGTTAAATGCGTGCGAGTCGGCATCGTTTGGAAGGTGGTTATGTTCCTTTCCGAATTGGTTAAGAATGATGTTGTTGTTGTTGTCAGCATTGGCTTCGTTTTGTTGTTGTAATTGGTGTTTACATCGCGAACATGTTGATCTACAGCAGTGACTGCAACCCGTCAATGATCAGTGATCAGCGGGCCCCAGAACATTTTCGATATTTTGGTATCGTCTTCGGTTAAAAAGAACTGACGGCCCAAATGTACAAACTCCTTGAGCGACAATTGACCATCGCCGTTCTTGTCTATCACAGCGAATGAAATGGCAGCATCCTCTTCAGAAAGTCCCAGACAGCGGAAGAAGAGCTTATATTGTTCGAGATCCAAGTGGCCAGTGTGATCAAAATCAACGGCCTAAAACCAAAATTCAAAAATTCAGTTAGTTTAATTCTATTGTCAGTTAGCAAAAACCGCTCAGCTAGTTTTACCTTAAACAAATAGGGCAAAAAGCGTCCAATGCGCTTAGCCATTTTTTTGTCATTCAGTCGATGGTGCAAATCGGTAAGAAACTGCTCAGCATTCACCAGATTGTATGGTGTTATCTCGCCGAATTGCTCCTCCCACGTCTGCTTAATCACATCGTTGAATTCGGCGGCTACCTCGTCCGACAAATGGCCCAAATCGCTAAAGCGCTTGGCCAGCAAGTTAAAATCGTCGTACGAGATGACGCCGTCGTGATTAACATCCATGATGCGGTGCAGGGTGCGCATCTTGCGGCGCCAGAACTCTGAATCGCCCTAAAAAACAAAATGCAATTACAATCAAACGTTAATTTAACTATAATTTCACATTTAACTGACATTGTGTAACTGCTTGCGTGCACTGCTTGTACTTAACGAACTCATGACACACACCCACCCAACGACGTATTAACGGTTGAAATTACAAGACAGTCAGGACACAAACCTCGTATAGGTAATGCGCCTGTGCAACCCAACTGCACTGCTTCCACTTAACGAAGACAAATACACGCCCACTTAACATGTTAAAGGTAAACACTAGTCAAGACAAAAACCACAGGCAGCTTAGGCGCCTGCGCCACCCACTTCTTAAAGTTCAAAAAACGGCATTGAGATCGAATTCAAATTCGAATATAAATTAGGCAAATTACAAACACGTTTTAAGCACACACGCACGCACACAATTCCAGTTCTGGCCACGTGGCAGAGAGCAGTTGGTTCACTCACCCGTTCGCTGCGCTTCACATTAGCATTTTTGCGGCGCCGCTCGAACTCGTCGTCGGACTCGGAGTCGCTGTCGCTGTCCTGGCGCCGCATGGTGGCTGCGTTGGTGGTTTTCTTTGAGTACTGGCGCACATTTTGCAGTGCGCAGGGTGGGCAAAAAACTAGGCTCCACACACGATTTGACGGTTCCACCAGGCGCTGCAAAGAATAAGAGAGAAACTATTTTAATTGCTCGATGTCTAAGTTACAGTTTGCAGACAACTGGTCCGTGACAACTGCTTGTGTACAACACCAATGCACTGCTTGCCAGCTCTATTGTGAATATCATGTTGTTTGTGTTTCAAAACAACAAAACATGCATAAATCAAGTCTCCTAAAGTTGTTTGGATTATTGTTATTGTTTACTGTTGCATTAACAGTGGGCTGTTACACAATTTTCGGCACTCATGCGGCGCTCTGCCCTTCAGCATACGTTCAGTTCAAATAAACAAGCACTAAAAATATGTTCGCTACTGTTGTTGTTATTGTTATTGTTAAGGTCAGTTCTAGATTCTTGTTATGGACCGGTTTCTACAGCAGATTAAAAGCGGCCCTGAGCGCCATAAGCAGCATACGCGTCGTTCAAGTTAGAGAGTCATTGTACAAGCTTAAATCACCACGTGGCGCATACAAAAAAACCACCAATGCTTTCTCAACTCAACTGTTAGAGTTGGGTTAATATTTTTGCTGTTCCTTGACCTTGTGATTGGCAGTGGCGGAGATAAAGGGATCAAGAGAGAGAGGGAGAATATGAGATATGCTCAGATCAGCTACACACCCACACAAATACATACACAGTGTCAGGCAAACACATGATTGTGAAGTAAGGCATTAAAATTCAAAATCACCACCACAAATACAACAACATCGAATCTTTGTGTGTGTGTATAATGTCTCTACATATTAATGAGTTTTTGGGTATGCTATTGTTGTTGACAGGCTTGTTGAAGAGATAACTGCATTGAGCGTTTCTTTTTTTTTTTTTTTTTTTGTTTTTTAATTACAAGCAGCGAAACTTGTCAACAACTTTAGGGAGCTCCAATTGTGTAGGCTCGAGATAATGGCAATTGCTGCTGCTGGCTTCAATATGATAATTATGATGATATCATTATCATTATATCGGTAGAGTTTGAAACGAGTTTCTCTCTCATTCTACCTGCAACACACTTGACTTATATTCAAATGCTAATCACGAGCCGCTTTTCAAACACACATACAAATACATATATAAATTTAAATTTCATGCACGCTGTGTGCTGGCCAAAAAACTCAATGACAAGCCCGCAAATAACATTTAATGTATGCCGAATGGGGCACAAAGCGCAAAGGAAGTCAAGCAACAAGTCAACAACAGTTGCGAAAATATAAGAAAGAAAAAATGAATGCAAAACTGAAAGCGGACAGCGCACAGTTGGTGCTGGCATATGCTAGAACTAGCAAAAGAATTTAAACGGGTTTGCGTCGCAGCTAAGCGCACACTATTGCCACAAAACTGTGCAAGGCTCAGCGCACGATTTCCGCTTCGTTTCGTTGCGCCCAGGTAAACATGGAACTCAGCCGTTCGCAGTTCGCTTTGTTTTTGTTATTGCTCTTCGGCGCTTTGCGCATGTTTTCGTTTGCAGAATTTGCGCAGTTGCCGTTGAGTCGCCCCAATTTTTTTTTTGTTTATTTTTCAGGGTTGGTCTGAAAGTTGCCTTCAGTCAGCAGCGGTTTTGTTGTTGTTGTGGTTTATTGCATTGAAAGATATGCGTCTTGGGCAGTATTGATTGCTTATGTAGTGCTGAAGGGTGCCCAGGAGAGTCGTGGGAGTAAAGAGTAGTGCGATGCGATGTATAAAATCGTGTGTATACTGATCTGTGTACAAATATTCAAATGTATGAATGTACTGTATCACAGTCTCTCCACTCGTGCCACGCTTACAAATTGCTTCTCAATCCAACTTTTTATTCTCTCTATCGCACACACACACACACACACGAAGAATGGCCTCATTTCTTTTAACTATAACAGTTGCCCCATTCCCCTCTCTGCCACTTTGAATTTGGTAAACGTTTCTATTATTTATAATTAAATTAACTAATACACACACGGACACACACAAACGCTTACATTATTGTTGTAATCGCCCGATGAAAGCGGCAAGGTGGAGAGGGGTTGCTGCTGCTGCATGTGCTGCTGCACAGCGCCCATCGCGGCCATATTGCGTTCCAGGATTTCTCGCATAGTACGCAATGAAGCGCGGCTTACAATGGAGAGGGCCATGTTTTAACTGTTGTTGTTTTGGTTTTTGATATTGTTTGCCAATTTAACGGTACAATTGAGTAATTGCACTCTGTTTTTGTCTGTTTTGTTGCTCCCTGTGGTCCCTCTATCAGGCAAGCGAAAAAAAATGTGCAAGCTGACGTTGCTTAGCTGCTGGTATTTTTGTTGTTTTTATGTTGATTGTTGCTGTTGCAGCGCGCATTTAACAACCGGTTTGAAGTCACGTACACACTTTTACGAGTTTGCAACAAAAAAAGATGCAGTTTTGTTTGCTTTTGCTTATTACACTTTGCTGTTCCTCTTCAACTTCTTCTTCTTCTCCTTCTTTAACTTCCTTCTTTGATTTCTTTCCGTTAAACACGTCCGTTCGCTGGCGCGTTCGAATTCGTTTTGACAGACGCTGTTGCGGCGAAAAGAAATGAAAGCAACGACGGCGACGCTGTAGCAGAAGCGGCAAAGGCAACAGCTCTTTCGGTGTGTGCGTGTGTGTGTTTGTGTGAGAGAGTGGTGTTTGCTTGTGTTTGTGCGGTGTATGTTAAATGGGGAGTGTGAGCATAGAAGGGCAGCGATGTTACCAGAAAAACAAAATACAAACACACATCCACACGTTACATACATTTGTTTTTAAGCAGCCACCAACATTATTAAAAACAACTTCAACAGATGTTACAGGCCGGTCAGTGACTTACAAACCGTTAACAAAATCTTGAGTTAATTCACTTTATGGATTTACATATGTATGTACATGTGAACATGTTGTATGTAGCAGTCTTCGTATACAATTAAATGAAGAGAAATTGATATAATCCACAGCTTCATATGGTCAGGCACACGTGTGCATGTGCATATGTATGCTTCTATGCTTCTATGCACGTAAATTTACGGTAGTTTGTATGCTTATTGATAAAGTAAACGAAAACTTACATATTTATGTAGGTCGGTGTGACGACTGTTTGATGAACCAACGGGCGCTTACAATGTGCTTGACATATACATACAGACGTAATGAATTTATGTATGTACATACATACATACATATGTACACAAGTAAGCGCAAGCGGTCGAGCGAGTTTTTTGTTTTCTGTTTTTGTTCTACATTCTACTTCATTGCCTCACGCGTAAGTACACACACGCACACGCGAATATTTACTCACGCACACCAAATGTATGTATGTATGTATGTATGTATGTGTGTGCTTATGTTATATAATTTACCTCGTCCAAAAAGAGCGCTTTTAACTCTCCCAGCAGAAGCTCTCTGCCAGCGATCCTACAACAGATCCACTTGTAACTTAATAAAATTATAAAAAAAAAAACTGCACATAAAAGAACGATCCTGATGAGATTTAAATGAACATACGAACATAATTTAAAAATCGTTAAACTAATTGAATAGTTCAATCAATTGAATACAACACAAACAGTCAGCATATTGCTTAGAGAAGGGGGAGTGGGCAAATTAATTTATAAAATCCAACAGATTTAATGGATCAGCTGTTATGCATAGTCCTAATAAACACTTAGAAATAAGTACACTTGTATTTGTACATGCAATGTATGTACACGTACTTTTGTCTTTGCTTTACTTGAGCAAAATGTGCAACGAGTTACAAGTTGGCTTAGATGTAAACGGCCCCCAGCAGCGCAAATTTATTTGTCTTCTTTTGTATGGGAGTGCAATGCACTCGAGCTTTATTCAAAGTGTTAGTGTGCTTCTCGGTTGTCTGTATATATGTGTGTGTGTGTTTGTGTCTGCATGTGGACGTGTATAAGAACAGCACGCGCATCGGCAGCGGCAGCGGCATCGGCTGACTCCCAAAACGTCACGTAACATTTAGAGCGCCGGCGAATGCAAACAATTTACATGCGACAACAACAACAGGTTCAAGAGAATGTTTTCGTTACCTTGCCATATGCATGCATAAAAGTATGTGTATGTACGTATGCACAATGTTCAGCCCACAGTAATATTGACAAGTAGCGGTTATACAATTGTCTCAACTACCTGGTCACACGACCCAATAGCGAGGATTATCTTTGTATGCAGACTGTTGCTACGCAATGGAATCGCATCATTTGAGAACTGTTTTACAAGTTATTTATTTGTTTTTTGCAATTTACATAATTTCTAAAGCTCTTCATAAATATCTGTATTTGGCTATGAACAAGCTTTACATTTGGGGCAAATTTTAATATGTTGACACTTTCGTGATCAGCATACCAACCTTTACGTCACAGGCGCAAACCTGGAGTTGCAAAAAAAAAAAAAACGAAATAAATAAAATTAAGCAAATAAACAAAGAAATGCGTAATTTTAAAAACAACATCTGAATACTAATTATATGGCTGAGTTAATGTGGATGTAAAGAAAATATGTCTGCTTTTGGAAAGTGTTAGTGTATTTACATATGTAAGAGTTTGGATGTATGTGTGTACACACATGTACATATACATACATACATACATATGTAATGTGTTAAAAAATCTGCGAATCAAAATGCGAAGTATTGTCTATACACATATATGATATATGTACATGTCTGTATGTGTAAACGTACACACGTTGTGTGTAATTGTAATTTTGTAGTTCTCCTGGCGCGACTCCATAATATATGTATATACATATGTATGTACATATGTACACATGTATCTGTGTATGTATAAAGTTAAGTTCGGTTTATCGTTCTGCTTTTGGATCTGACATCTGTTGTTGTGTTTTTCGGTGCTGCCTCTTTTTTTTGCGCTTGGCGCTTTTGTCAAGGTTTTCTTTCTCGTCTGTTCGAGATTTCCGCAACGCCATTTAATTTTTGGCGTACGTGTTGCGCCTCATTGTCGTCTGCCGGCTCTAAAGCAATAACAACACCATTTGAGAGTATTTTTCAGTAGTGGTAATTTTCAATTTCATTGATGCTGCGCATTTGCGCTTTACATTGCGAAGAGCGGTTAAAAGGTATGGAGCAAGAGGGCGTGCGCACCAGTTGTTGTTGCTGATGTTTTTGTCCACAGATTTCAGCACGTCAGCACCGTTACACCCGACGTGGCATCGTCAAACGAAGCGGCGTTTTTACTTTTTACGTTGCTCTCGATTGAATTTTGCATAAGATGACATCAATTTCATTTGGTTCAGCTGTGCACATGTGTGTACGCGTGCAGCGTGTATATCTATGTTCGGTGGCATGGCCTGTCAGCTGCAGTGCCTACGTGCGCCATGCAACGCGTCCTTTTTGTTAAGTGTTCTTGTTGTGGCAATTTCAGTCATTTCCATTTTTTACATGCATGGATAACTACATAAATACATATGCATGTATGTGCATACATATACACAAACGTACATTCATAATACATACATACATATGTAAGTAGATGTTTGTTTGCAGCTCTGCATGTCTGTTTACAGTTATTCATGGACAGTCGAATTTGTCGCCTTATCAGCGACCTGCTTATGCTATTTTTCATTAAATATAATTTTATTTTTGTTCCCTTTGTTGTTGTTGCAATTGATAAAAACAATAACAACAGCAACGTACTTTTTGTCCATCATTATTTTGAAAGTGCGGCGTGGTCGCTTTGTGTGTAAAGATTAGGCCAAAAAATAAACAGAAACCAGCGAGGTTAGCTTTATTAATTATTCTTCACTTAGTTTGCAGTAGTTCTTGAAACGGTGCGAACCGGTTTAAAGAAATCGTTTAAGCTCGGAACTTTAATATTTATTTGAACTTTGAACCAAGCCAGTTTCAAACCTTGACCCAAGCAGAATTATTTAAAAAAAAATGGCTAGGTTCCGTTGGTCTAGAAGCAACATGTTGAAAGTAAACCAACAAAAATATTGTTTTTCTTTAAATCTATTGCATTTAGTAAAACTTGAAACAAAATAAAATAAATGCTCATATGTGCGTATAATATGTGTATATACAGATGTAAATACATAAATGTATAGCTGATTGTGTTATTACTGGATACACTAAACAATCGGTACCTTATAAAAAAAAATATAATCCAAGTATATACATATGTATTAGCAAAAATTTACAGACAATAAGATCCAGCCGGTGCTCAGCGCCTTAGGCGCTTAAACAAGTTTTAAAAATATACATTTGTATATATATTACATTATATAAAGTATACATACAACTTAAAAATGTGAGTTTGCATACATACAAGACAGCCCTCGCAGAAGTAAGTCGCAAACAGATTTGGAAATCGCTTTGACGAATTGGGTAAGTAGGGAGCAAAAGTGGTAAACAAAGTTTTTAATTTATGGATATGTATCTGTGTGTCTGTGCGTGTGTGTGTGTGTGTGTGTGTGAGGGAGTTTTCGTCTTTTTGCTTTGTGTTGTCAAAGTTCAAAACTTGTTTATTCGCATCGAACCAAGTCCATGCGAAATAAATGTTTAATTATTTGCAAATGACGGATTAATACAAAGTAAAAACAAATCGTAAACAATGATAAGTATGCGAGGAGCAATTGGCCTTGCATAGCAAACAACATTTTTAAAACTAAAACAGAAAAAACGGCAAAAACACAATAAGAGAAATCAAAACAACATTCAAATGTATAAACAAACAACAGCATAAGCAATGCACAAAAACACAAACAAATACATATGCACTTGCATTTGGATGTATAGGTTTGTATGGATGTGTGCATATGCTGATATTACTTTTGGTGTAATCAATACCGCAGCGCCCACAGTGACAGCCCTGGCAGCCAGGCATGCAGTGAACGCCTGATATAGCGAACTTAAACAAATTTAAAGATCTAAAACAGGTCTAATGACTTCAATAAAATAAAATTGTATGAATTTACCTATTTCATAAATAAATTCTTACCAAGCAAGGTACGCATTTGAACTACGCTTTTTAACAGAATTTATGTTCATTTGGTTCAATCACTCATTTTGGCATTGAACTAAATCAGAACATAATGCACCGTTCATGAACATCTGAACGTATAATATGTGATTAACTGAAAAGTTTCATTCAAATTTCCGCTATATGTTTAACAGGGCATAGCAATGTTTACCTACATAAATATACAAATGTTTATGTATATATGAATGTTCATCAACTGGAGCGTTCACTGTACAGTTTAATGTATTAGCCCCGCCTCCGCATTGGTCAAGTGCTAAGTGGTAAACGCCAACTCTCCAATCGGATGGCCCTTCGGCAACAAAATTGTAAATTTATAGCTATTTATAGGTGCTAAATTTATTTTGCCTTATCTCCCAACAAAAATAGGGCTAATTTGTTACTTCGGCGACGTTGAAACCGGCACGTTAGCCAAAAAACTGTGAGTAAACAAAATTGTAAAATAAATAAAAAAAGGCAGAAAGGTGAACAACAAAGTGCCACAACCTTAGAGTACTTATCATATTACAGTTTTGGAGTTACTTTAAAATAAAAAAAATTAATTTGCTGAGTGAGAAAAGAAGAAGAGAGTCATGTGACATAATTGCATTTTACATAATGAGTATTTTGAAGTCGTTATCTTATAGCAATATCATTTGTTTGATTATTTTTCTTTTTAAATTTGCGCGCTTGATGGATGCATTAAGACAAGTTGCGCCCTCATATGGTCATGTTTGGGTGAGTTGTATTTCGATATAGTTCTGTGACGTATACAAAAAAAAAATATCGGAATAAATGCATTAAAATATCTTTATGCATTTATGTATTTATTGAATTAAAATTAATGGTATACACTGATCAATGACAATAACAATGAAATACGTTCAGTGTTTTGTTTGTAATTTTGCAATAGCGACGATACTATCGCCAGAGAGATTAATATATCGACACAATATCACGAATCGCATCTGCCGACAGTTCGTGCCATCGATTAAAGTCACAGTGTGTCGACGGGCTGTCTATGCAGAAAAAAAAAAATCAGAAATTGCAGCAGCAACGGAATAGATTTATTGATTTTGATATTTGATTTCACGAAGAGTCCAAGTGCTGGACCTTATTATCACTTTGGCAATATGGAGGCGCTGGTTAATTACAGCAGCGAAGATGAACACGAGGAGGACGCTGGCAACGAGATAAGGGTAAATACTCTGCACAAAACAATTTTAATAGGAAAGAAAAAAAAGAACACCAAATGTCAGAGCGTTTTGTGTATATGTTCAATTTGCCGAGGAGTGCATGCCTCCGAGTATATATGTATATAAATATATATATATATATATATATATATATATGTATGTGTGTGCGTGTGCATGTAGATATCGTGTGTTTGCATTTAAGGTATACATACATATACGTATATGTATGTTATATATATAAGCAGAAATATGTATTGAAATACGTATGTACATATGGCGGGTCTTCCTCCATCTGCTCTCAAAACCATAAACTCTCCCATTTTCCAACCCCAACCACCCCTCCTGTATCTATTTATGTAGTTGTGCCTAGTGCTTTAGTAAAATAATGCGAATTTGCTGTTTCTGAATAGTTGAAAAATTCCCCTAGGCACCACCAGCAGCAGCCCCAACACCTGCCGCAGTTGCAGTCACAAACACAACAACAACAGCAACCACAAGAACACGAAAGCGCAATTCGCCGCCCGCTGGTGCTGCCGCCGCCGCTGCCGTCGCTGCTGCTGCTCAACGCCGTTCGCGCTCGCGCAGTCCGGCGTTCCCAACAACGGAGGTAACAACAACAACACCAGCAACAGGAACATCTCCGTCATTATGTTTGGCTGGTGTGAAGCAACGCAAGGCCAAAAACAAAAGCGGCGATCGTCAGACGAGACGCCACCGCCGACGTTCGAGCAGCAACAGCGCCAGCAGCGGCACCGACAGCAGCAACGACACTGACAGCAAAGACAAGTCGAAGAAACGTCAGGCAACGCTTTCGCCGCAGCCGGCATCCTCATCGATGTCCAAGTCGGGCAAGGAAGGCGTTCAAGTGTCCGGCACACGTCATCACCACCACCGCCGTCGTCACCACAGGAGCCGCAGCAGTCGCCATAATAATAGCAGCAACAACAACAACAACAGCAACGATGAGGTAAACTTTTATTATCTTTGCCATAAATACTTAAATGCCTCCTATAAATATTTAGATTGTGCCAAAATCATAAAGGATCAGATTGTGGAATTGGAGTTGATTTGCTTTTCCTATTCCATGCAATGTGGTTTCAAGTATATTTAAATTGCGTTCTTGTTGCACAACGAATTATGTACATAATCATATTTATATACCAAATCCATATCCGTTCTTATATGAATTCAATTGCGAGTGAATTCAAAAGCAGCTCTTAACATGTTTTTGAATTATGTATATTGGATTTTGACGGGTTTGTTCAGATAGAGAAAGAACCTTTAAGCTTAAGATCTATTTATTCCAAAGTTGAGGTATTGCTCTCATATTCATGTTTGCAACGGACGCTCCTGAGTAATATGTGAGAAAGGTAGACAATGGGAGCCAACAGAAAATTGAAGGGAACAGTTAACTAATAATGCAATCCTTAGAGTGATTTGAATCCTAGGCTTTTCTATATATCAGATAGTGATATTTATTAATAGTCCGTTTTTTAATTTTTTTAAATACTAATATATGATGTCTGCTTGGACGTTGAGTTTATATAAAAGATTTATATATTTTATTATTAAATTACCCGAATATTAAGTCAAATCGTTATTCTGCTTCAGTTTCAGTTTAAGCTTAAGAAAACATACTAATGCGAATTTGTTCATCATTTACTCCAACTAAAAATATGGACATAAATAATAATAATAGTAAACGAAAGTCTGAATGCGGAAAATAAGATAAGCGACAGGGACAACAGGCACATTATATACATATATGTTTATAATGTATTTATGCATATAAATATTTGACAACTTGCTGTGCAACAAGAAATGTTAGCGATAAGTAAATATAAACTTTTTATTATTACTAAGCGCAGTTATTGAAATATTTATGTGAGGCACATAGTTTTAGTTGATTTTATTATACTGTTATCCACTTACACACTGTGTGTTGGTACATACATATGTACATGCTTTTATGTACTTACACATTATATATGTTCTAGTTTAAAGTTTTCATTGATGGTTTCTGCCCTTTGTCAAATATGAATTTCTAAATATGTTTGTTTTTGTTTGTTTGTCTGACTGCTTTCGTTTGGTCCGCTTCCAACAATGGGCTCTAGTGTGTATATATATGTATATATATATATTTATATACATAATGTATGTGTTTCGTGCGTGCATGAATGTGAGCGAAGTTAATATGAGTCCTGGTGTTGGAGTCGAGGTTGTTGTAACAACTCTACATATTTTGATCTCAAACCGTATTCTTATTTGTATTCGTATTTTGTAATTAATACATATTTAAGCTTTAACTCTTATACAACCTTTATATTTATAAATGACTAAAATATACCATTTTATTATTGTTATTATTATGTAAACAAACAAAAAACCAAAAAAAGAAACAAAAACAATTAAAAAAAAAGAAAGTCTTGACATGGACTTGGACTGGCGACCTCGACTTGAACGTAATTAAAAAAAAAAATGCGAATAAAATTTTTAAGCATACAAAGAAAATGAAATACAAATAAACTGTGACCTTTAAAACGATAAACGATAACGTGACTGTTTTAGAGTTATTAGAGTTGTTCCAACGCGCCCAACAGGGTATGTGTCCCACTCCTTTAACTCCTTGAACACACACTCTGACCGCATGGTTGCGACATAGAGAGAACGATGATCGAGCCGCAGCAATGTGAGTATGCCAACATCAAATAATAACAACAACAAAATCAATACTTAGCATTTAATTTACACACTTGCCAATTGTGAGAGCCGAGGCATCGGTTAGCCCACAAAGACAACCTCAACAGCAACAGAAGCAACAACGAACTCAAACATCCCTTGCAGCGCCGTCAGCAGTCATAAATCAACAACAAATATAACAACAATAACAGACAACAATAATCCAAAAAAAACAAAAAAACCAGCATCTCCACATTCGCATGGACCAACTGGGCAGCGCCGAGTCCACAAGAAACAAGAAACTCTTTTGGGTTCTTCCCTGTCAGCCATCTTGCGCCAGCGACTTTATTAATTTGTCATTTGTTACCATCTGTTTTGATAAAGACAATTTTGTTTATGTTGACATTTAGTCCAATTCCGCTGGCCAAGTTAAATGCATTAATATGAGCTCCTGCTGCCTGCTTCTTTTCGTTGCAGGATTCACACTCACGCGGCCGTCAGCGAAACACAGAACGCAACAGGGTCAAGGAGCGCACCAAGGACCATAGCAAGGTGAGTGTCAGTTGAACAAAAGCACGAGCGGTTTACATTAAAGGTGTTTAATCAACTTTAACTTGTACTTTTGCAGAGCGAGCGCCATCGTCGCACCAAAGAGAGCAACAAAGAGAGCGATCATAAGCGCCAGCGCGAGCATGAGGAGCGACGTCGCGGCAGCGGCAGGGACAAGGACAGGGACCGGGATCGAACATCGTCGCGGCATCACAGCAAAGAGTCGCGCTACGGCGACAGCTCACGCGCCCACATATCATCCTCGACGTACAAATCTCAGTCGCAGCAACAGCAGCTGCACTCTTCGCAGCGTCGCTCCTTTGAGGAGCGCACCCGACGTCGCCGTGACTCGGGCTCGCGTTCGCGTTCGGGCTCCCGCTCCCGCACACGCACTCCAATCGACACACCGCCGCAGCCGCATCGCAGACGTCAGGCGCTGGCTAAGTCCTCGCAGACAACACGCAAATATCGCAGACGCGAATCCCGCGATTCGAGCAGTCGTTCTAGATCGCCGGCCGAGCGTGCGGCAAATGCCAAAAAATCAAGCGATTCGCAAACGAGAGCCCCGCCAGCTGCCGGACTACTCGGCAAGCCGCCGGCGCTGCTCACACCAGCTGGCTCAGCGGCAGCAGCGGCTGCCCTGACAGCCCACATGAGTGCGGGTGTCGGCGCCAGCGGCGGTGCTGGCAATGGCAGTGCTGCCGGTGCCGGTGCCGGTTTGCTGCCAACGCCCAACTATGCACCGAAAATACCATCGCTAATGTCGCTCGAGCTGAACACGCCGCCAAATGTGCTGGTCAACCCACAGCCAGCAGCTGTACAGCTACCCAAATACTATAATCCTGGCATTATCAATGCCAATCGCTATGCGGAGCAGCAGCAAAAGCGTAAACTGCTTTGGGGCTCCAAAAAGAGCGATGATTCGGCCAACAAGTGGGGCAATGCGCATTTCTCTCAGGACTCGGACGGCAAAGTGGCATCCAAGTTCATGCGGCTCATGGGCATCAAGAATGCTAGTAACAATCCAACTACCAGCAACAGCAGCAGCAGCAATCCCAACAATATTAACAGCACCAGCAATAACAACATCAACAACAATAGCACCAGCACCAGCAACAACAACGCAGCTGCCCATGCCGATCCAATGACTGACCAGAGCAGCAACAGCAACGGAAACGGCAACGGCGCATCTGTGCCCACCGATGTGCAACTGCGCCAGCGCATGTTCTCCAACATGGAACAGCAATACGAAGTGGCACGCGCCGCCACGCACACCATGCGCGGCGTGGGGCTGGGCTTTGGCTCGCAACCGCGCAGCTATTAAGGCTTAAGGCACTTGACCAGGCTAAGCGAAATGCCAGTTCGTTGGTTTTAAAAGCTGTAAATAGATCGATGCCGCATCGACACTTATTAAGTCATCGTAAACTATTCTAATATAGCAATATTTATTTGTTAAACCAAAAGATTTCTTCAACTATTTTTATTTTTGAGTATTTCAAATAAATTTGCAGGGAAATGTTCCAATTCAAGAGAGATCATTTGGTTTTTCACTTAAAAAATAAATTATATATATATATATATATATATATATATATATATATATATATATATATATATAT
>SCDZ01000434.1:0-109549 GCA_004143845.1 Drosophila lacertosa | reverse complement strand
TTCGTATGTGAAGGCATTTTAGTCATGAATTATCCATTAGATTAATTCTGTATTCAAAATTTGTTCACTTTGGCAAATAAAATTTTTTAGATTTTTTTTCCAAAAATATATAAGGCTCCCCCCTTATGTTTTTTAGAAAAAATTTTTTTTTCAAAATTTAAAATCTCAAATTTGTATTTTTAATCGATTGCGGGTGTCATAATTAGTATAAAAAACCACTTTAAACAATATTCTGAGGTACTTTATTTTTTTGTCAAAAATGACTCGAAAACATTACAAAATTTTGACATGTAAGCCTCCCAGGTCTATAGAGGAGCCACCCTTCCTCATTCATAGACTTCTTCATCTTATCTAATGATTGAATATTAAATAGGTTCATCTTTAATACATTTGTTTTTCTATAGACAATTCAATCGGCAATTCAGCACACAATTCACAGTTTTCCACTTGTTTCATTCAATTTAAATATACAAGAAAATGTAAACAAGAAATAATATTTGAAAATTTAATTTGCAGTTATGATCTACACCAGAGAACGAGCGAAAGAGAGGCAGAGAAAAATACGGAAATGTTTTGACCTTAAAAAGCTTGTAAACATATAAGCTTTTTGTCCGGGCCATGTGATACTTTAAAGACACTGCTGGGAACTTCGAGAGTGGAGGAAAAAAAATGTATGAAGAGCGAAAGGTGTATATACATTTATGTAAATATGTGTATGAAGTTCAAGTGCAAAAGATTTGGAGGCCTCATTGATCGAATGGGAAAACAGCAACGACGATGGCTACGTGAGCTGTTACGTGTTCGTTGTTCCAGCCGGCGGTGTCAAGCAACGGTTAACAGATCGCAAGACAGGCAGACAGACGTGCCAAGGAATGCCATTGAGAATGCTATGGGTAGAGGAAGACACCGCTCGGTAACTTGAGAAGAAAGCGAATTCGATTTCAAAACAGAATTGGCTTCTGCTGCGAGTTAAGTTGACTTGAGTTAAACGCATAACGAAAGAGGTTAGCAAAGCGGAATGTGCAAGCGCACGTATGTATGTACACACGCACACACACACACATGTACATAGGTATTAAACGCGTTTTAACATCAATACCCTTCAGCTCCCCTCCCGATTCCCATCTCCACAGCAACGCAGCAAAACTGGTAAGTGGAGACGAAGACGCAGTCGATGATGAAGAAGAAGAACAAGTGAGACCGGAGACACAAATTAATTTCACTAAATTTCAATAGGTGACACCCCGGCAAAAACACACGAACGCACACACACACACACACACACTCACAAAATTTATGTTTGACATTTTTATTTCGTGCTAAAAGCACCAAAGCCATGCAAAATTTTCATGGAAACATGTCTCACAGTTCGCAGACCACGCGACAGCCACGAAAATCAAAATATTGCTAAATATGTAAGTGTGTGTGCTCGAACAGCGATGGTCAACTAAATAGAAACAAAGCTTTTTATATGAAATTAGCACACAACTGTTCAGAAACTTCTGATGACAATCTTCATTATATGTCTCCAGTAATAGAAAATATTAAATATGTATATAAGTTTTCACTGATGAGGTTAAAACTTCTTCATCATTATACATTATATAATTTTAAGTCCGAATATGGAAAAATGCCAATAAGAAATAAGCATATCAAAATTTGTGGTTCTAGCTCATAAAATCTCTACTATGTGTCATAAAAATATTATTTTTAAATCGATATGAAGTAAACTATTTGAGAGTATATATTTTATATGACTTGGCTTATCATGCCGATTATGATGATGATTATGATTATCATTTAGGTTTAATAAAACGGATAGCAACGAAGCTTATATTACAACTCCTAACTTTGTTTCTAATCGGATGAGAATGGCTGTGCGTATGTATGTATGTATGTTTGTCCCAGGCGTGAATAAGCATAGCGGAAAAGGCAACGCAAATGTCTGCGTATGTGTGTATTGTCTTATCAGGCAAATAGCTTTTCTTATCAGCAATATCTTGGAAGAGCCAATTATCAGGAGAGCCAAAAAATAGACACACACACACACACATAATACGCACGCATTCCGCTTGTATTGGTTTTTGGTAAGTTAAATGCCACATTGTGAACATTACGTTTTTGCCAAAAAAAATAAAATGTTAATCAGCCGAATCGAGTATTGAGTTTCAAGCCAAATTTACATTTTTATTGCCGTCTTGCACTTTTTTCTGCTGGTGCTCCAACAACAAAATTGCCCGGCAACGTTGTAAAAATGAAAACGCAAAAAAAAACAAGAAGAAAAAAATACGTAGCTTTAAACACGTTGTTTACGTTTTGCCAATCAAAGCTGGCGAAATATGCGGGCGCAAGGCGTGGAACAAGAAAGAGTGAGAGAGAGGAGTGCGCTCGCACGAGCACTGACACGAGCGCAGTTAATGTAACATTCACGTGCGCTTGTGTGCGAGTGTGTAAGACAAGATATGTTTGGGTTTTCCACGACGCCGGCTGTCTTTGGACTGGAAAAGCACAGTTACAGTTACAAAAGTTTCTGCTTACCTCGCAACATCCTCGTCCACGTTCTGCTCGCGTCGTAATCGGACGGGCGGCACCGGAGCCGCAGCTGGAGTTGGAGCTGTAGCTGGTGTCGGATCTGGAGCTAGTGGTGGAATTGGAACTGGCGCTGGAGTTGGAGCGGGCGCTGCGGTTAACTCCTCTGTTTGAGCTGTCGGCGATATCGCTGCTGCTGCCGCTGCCGCAACCGCTGCCGCCGCATCCGACATTTGCGTAAGGTACTCAATTGTACGCACTCTTCGTCTGTTGTGTGACATCGCGGATGTTGTTGTTGCTCTTTTGGCGTTTGTTGTTGTTGCTGCTCTTCTTGGAATTCCCTAACTGCTTACCAATACATGCAAGCATCGGCAATAGCACACAAACACAAGCACAAACTCACACACACGCGTACGTATATCACGTTCTGTTGGTCGTTGTTGTTGTTGTTGTTGCTTTTCGCTGGTGCTAATCGAATTTATTTAAATCTTGTACTTTCACAGCGCACCAATACACGCGCGCGTTCATAACGAAAGCGTTGAATTTAAATTTAAAAACGTTCTTGGCGTTTCTACAGCTCTCGCGACTATACGGAGCAATCAGGTGACAACGGCAACGCGTCTTACCTGGGCGAAATTGCGCTTTTAACTGCCGGTGTGACCGCATATTGCTAGCCAAATAACTCCAATAAGACATGCAACCGGTGCGCAAAACAGCTGACAACGAGGGGGTTAAGAAAACCGGTTTTCAAATTGATTATTAGCTTGTATTTAAGGTAAACTAAAACAACTAAAGAAGTGCTTACGGGAAAGACTATCAGAACTCGTGCTTTCCGATTAGATTTTTATAATGAAATGCAACCGATCGATTTGTTATTGCTGTTTGCAAGTGTGACCATACACAACTTGCATATAACCATGGCGCTGCCATATCAGCAGAGCATAATTCGATTAGCAGCAAGCTGCTTGGTATGTAACACGCAAGCGCGCGAATTTGAATTGAGTTTGTGTACACACTGGCGATAATGCACCGTGAAACTTCAGCTGTTAATTTAATTTTCTGCTCTTAATTCGATTAGAATATGAATACAAATTTTGCTCCACAAAGGCCACGATCCGACTATATTACATTTATTGATGTGTTTTATTTTTTGACTTTTAATATCGAATTTGGAGCTTTTTAGCCTTGACTTTGTGGCCGGCCGCCCAACTGGCGATGATAACCAGTTTGTTTTTCACAGCTGTCACACATTTTACATTAGAGTCCAATCAGTTTGTTTGCCTCGCTGGGGCCGATAAAATTTAATTAGCCCCAAACATGCAACAATCATAAACCAAGAAGAAGCAGAAAGCGATTTGTGTGTGTTTCGAATTAGTTGCAATTCAATAATTGAGCCATAATGCGACCGACCGAGCAGCTGGGCCCATTGCGGGGCCTTCGCCTTTGCCCAACTTATTAGCCAAACAAAATATTTAAGATCCTCACAAACGCTTTGTGCGAATGTTCAGCGTTCAGCAGCATTTGCCCAATCGAATCGGACGTGTTTTCACAATTAGCACATTCCCGATTCATAAAACAAACATTCGCACTCAGATTCGATGACGTCGAGTCCCCCCCATAATCCCCATAGGCTGGGGCCTACGACAGTTTCACTTTTATTCACAAGAAATTGAATCACTTGTAACGGTTTCTCCCAGCGCCCAATTAGGCCAGCCATACGACGTTTGGACCCAGTATCGTCAGTTTCGTGTTATCAGCTCTTGGCAACAATCCGATTATCATATATTCACCTGAATTATATTTCACTAATACCCTTGCAGGAAGTGCTTTGATTTTGTTTTAGAATGTGTAACGTATTAAAGGAGAAGTCTGTCAATACTTAAGGTATATTTTAATTTAATAGTAGATTTAAATGTACTATTTGTGAATTAAAATTCACACATATATAATAAAGTTTCCATAGAAATTCATTAAAAAAATGGAATTAAACTCAAGTTTATTGTCAAAATCAAGATAAATAAAAGCCATATTATTTTATATTACTAATGCATTAATGTGAATTCGGCGGAAAAAACTTAACCTCCCTTCTAAAAATAAACACAAAGAAAGTATTTTCGAATGAAATATATATAAATAATATAAAAATGTACTTTGTTATATGAAATAATATGTGAGTCAAGAAAAAGAACTAGGCTAAGGTTTGAACCAATGACAATTTTTAAAGGGTTTACTCTATAATATAGTTGTCTATAGAAATCATTTATCTTCCCTATATTTGCGAGTGTATTAAATAAATGTCATTCTAGTTGAACCTGTGCGTTTGTTTTTAGCTAAATGTTTTTGTTAGCTGACGCATTTGGCACACAATCATCGACCGTTAGTAGGTTAGTTTAGCAGATAAGCGTTATCGATAAGGTTGATTATATTATTTTTTTCGCTATCGAACCAAGAATCCAACATGGATTGGCTTGTTTGACAGCGGTCGTCGCTTATCTCCCCCAGCACGAAACAACAACATGCTCTGATCACGGTGACAATGATGAGTTGTTCTAGTAATAGAGAAAAAAAACAAAGTTCCCCATTTCCATTCGTATTAGTAAGGTTTAAAACCCCAAGTTAACAGAGCCAGGCATCTGTTAAAATATGCGTATTTCCATTGCCGTTTTTATGTACACTCTGAGAAAAGTATGAGTTGTAAAAGTTTTAAAATTCCTTACTTTACTCATATATCTCTATAAATTTTAGATATTAAAAAAAATTCTTTAAAGAAAATGGTTAATTTTGTAAAATATGCATCCTTTTCTCTGAGTGTACAAGGAATCATCTGCAGCGTTGCGTTCATCTGCATGCTAATTGGCTACGTCTGCCGGCGTTGCCAGACGATGCAGCGACTAGACGAAGGGCGACCAAGATTCGAAGAGCGCCTTCCGCTCGCGTAGAGCGATGAACTGCTGTCTAAGCGATAATCCATAGACCCCAACGAACTCCCGAAAAATGTTCTCAGAATTTGTCAGCGACAAGTGGCTTTCTCTTTGATTACATGACAGCAACAACAATAACAAATGATTATCACTTAAGCGCAATCTGGGATGTGTGACTGTGTGCATCTGTGTGTTTGTACAATTCATGGGCGTGGGCGTAGAAGAGCAAATATCACTTGAATAAACACATCAATTACACACACACACACACGCGCAAGTCTAAATGCATGTGTGCATGTCTGCATAACGTAGCCCATTCTTTCAATTGTGCTCACACTCCAGTCAGCAGCGCAGTCAGAACGCAACGTGCAAACGAGTGAAAGAGCGCAAGAGCCCAAGAGCGCGTGGGAGCGTCAGAACGAATCGCGATTGAGAGAGCGCTTCGTGTGCGTGCTCGCCAACTTTGACGACGATCGTCGCGGCATGGCGGCAGTTAGAGCTCGCTGGAGTTCGTTCGGCAGTCAGTTGTTATCGAGCGTTACTTGAAGCTGGTTGGCTGTCCACTGCCAGGCTGTGTTGTTGTTAGTATTTAGTATTAGTATTAGTCGTGTGCGCGCTGCGAAAATCTGAGCAACTCAGCAATCATCGCCCCCCACTGCACCGCTCGCGTTGTCGCCGCCCCTCGTCGTCTTTGCTGCCAGTTTTATTTGTGTGAGTGCTTAGTGACTGCCCAAAAAGAAAAAAACAAAACCAACAAATATAGAAAAATAACAGAAAAAAAGAGGTTGCCATTTAAATACAACTAACAACTACATGCAAGGCAAAAGCCTCGTTAATAGTTGAAGCCTCGGTTGTTGCCAAGCGCCAGCAGCAGCATCAGCAGCATCTGTTGCCAACAACAAAAGACAATTATAAATTATCCATATATTTATGCCCAGAAACAACTCACTCACACACACACACATACACACGCATTCGTTTTGTGCATGCATTTGTTTTTTTTTCTGTATAAACTGCGCTGCACGGGCGAGACAAACAAACAGAAATCTTAACAAAAACAAAACGGCGAAATTAAAATAATAATAAATAAATAATTTTTGTAGATAAAAAACACAACGTCAACTGCAAAAGATCACGAAACGCGGTACACGCGTTGTCGCTCGTTGTCGTTGTCGTTGTCGCTTGACGTTGTCGCAGACGGAAAACAAATTCACATGCCCACACACACAGACACACATGCACACCCCCATACACGCACACAAACACACACCTGTAGACTGCCACACTGGAGATTTGCACAAGTGCAAAGACAAAAACGATTTCTTTGGGTTTTTTCTCTCTTTGGCCTTGGCTAAAAAAAAAATACAGGCAGTAAAAAAATATACATTTATATATATATATATAATTGTATATACACAGTTATAGTTAGTTATACGCTAAAATCTGATTTTAACTGCAATAGCCACAAAACAACCAAAACAAAAACAAAACTTAAAACACAATAAAAAAAACCGCTTGCAAATCGAAAAAAAAATATTTAAAAGGAATGTAAAGAAAATGTGATTTATGTTCAAAATATAAATCAAGCAACATTTCCAGACCTATGAAAATTAACTTATTTGAGTGCGAGTGAAGTGAAATATTTATCACATTTTACGTTTCTACACGCAGATCATTCATAAAGCCAGGCAACAACAACAACAACAATTACAACAACAAAGGACGCGGAAATGGATTATATTGTAAAGGCCTACAAGGACTGGAAATTGCATTCGCAAGTAAGTACAAAGACAGAAATACATATACATATAGCCATAAATATTAATATTCGCACAACAAAAAAAGAAAAAAAAAAAAACAATTCATATAAATTAGCTATTCAAAACTTCTATGTTTATAATTATATAGTGGGGTTGACTTAGGTTAGGGTTGTGAACTGCACCTATTTAGATATGATCACAAAAAGCTTTTCACGCAATTTTCATTTGAAATAACAGACTTAATAACAATTAAGAGTGCGCGACTAAGAGATGCCCTGTAAGCAATAAGAACTTGGGTTTTTGTAAAACAAAAAGATTGAAAAATATATTAAAGAAATGTTTTTATATATATTGAGAATATTTATTAATAATATAAATTGATTGAAGTGAAATTTATTAAGTATATTCTAAATCAAAACAAATTTCTCGAACATTATTTTCACTGGCAGCTATAAGAAAAAATGTTTGTCTGTAACAAAATTAAAAAAAACCCACGTTGTTAAACTTAACAACTAAACTTCGTAAATAACAAAAAAACCCAGAAATAAATTAATATTAGTTATGCTACGCAATATGCCCATATTAACCTTTTATTTTAATGGGTATAGGGTATAAGTCAAGTTAATGTTCTCGTTTTGGCTAAGGCTAAAAGTGTCATCAGAGTGGGCCGCTTGGGTGAACTGGCTAAAACTTAACTGAAATTTATAAAATAGCGTCGAATGAATTAAGCACGAATTCAGAGCAAATTTTAACTTATTTTTGCAATACACAGTATATAAATGTATATATTTATGTATATGTATATGTGTGTGTGTATGTGTTTGTATAAGCCGCACTATGAAGTCATGCTGAAGTCAGCTCGCGGTCGTTAGCTCTTGACTTGGTGGTGGCTTAAAGCCAAAATACAGTAGAAAAAAGAATGTGTGTGTGTGTGTGTGTGGCAGACTCAGATCTATTCAACACACACACACACACATTGTGAGCTGCAGAAACTGTTGCGAGGTGCTTAACCGCATTTACAAATTTGAGCCAAAGCGGCCCAAAGCAGCACAAAATAATAAATAATTCTCATGAAACACGATCGTGTCGAAATCGTCTCGCATTACCCAAGAAAAAACCACTTTGGAGCGTCGTTCCTTCTCGCCTGTGTGTGTGTGTGTGCAACATGCCCCAGGCCTGAGGCTGCGGATCGTGGCCAACGAACGTGGCGATGAGTAAGCCGCCAACAGCCAACAGCCAGTCGCACATCTGGCCTAAAGCAGCCAGCCAGTCAGTTAGCCAGCAATGCGGCCAACTTGCGCGACTCTGTCTGAATTGCAAATGAGTGCACGAGTGAATAAAGCCAAATGCATTTATGTATTCGCTTTTGCTGTTCTTATTATACACTGTGTACCCATTGGAAAGAGGTAGTTTGGCTATGTGAAAGGATTCGTTGAAATTAGTTTTTATTCTAAATCAAGTTAAGCAGAACTTTAAATATATTTTAACAGAAATTATTTTATTTGTTAAAGTTAACTGTATGCAAATATTATTTTTAATTTTTTTTTTATTTATATTTATTTATTAGTCTATTGACTAAGTTATTATTTCTAGAAATGTTCAAGGAATTTTTCTCAAACTGTTAACAGAGTATTTGACAGTCGTTCACATTCAACTGCTTTTTTCTGCTGCTGCTTTTTGTTGGCTGTTATTGCTAATTAGGCCAAAGCACATAATGTATATAAAAAACTCGAAACTGCAATTTTTTAAATGTTTCTTTATGGCTTTGGCATTCCGCAATACTCGATCTAAAAATATCCTTAGCCTTGGGCTTGGTCCCACTGTGTGTCTTCCTTTGAAACGGGTTCAACGTCCAAACCTAAGTCCAGGTCCAGACTTGGGCCGGTTTTTTGCTTCTTTAGCGGCTGCCGCCATTTTAACGCTTTCAGTTAGACGCCCAAGAGGAGCGCATACAGTGAGCACTTTATTAACGAACGGGGGAGTTTTCTATAGTTTAAAATCTTTTTATGATCTTTTCTTAAGTAAAGTTTAAACGCAAACAATTGAGCAATAAAATCCCTTAACAAGTTATACAAAAAATGTGACTACACAAAATGCAATAATATTAAAAGTATTTATTGGGCATCTATTGTTACTCAGCACTGACATTAATGGGGATAAACAATTGTTTGTCCAAATGGATTTGCATGATTGTTAACTGAACAGATATAACAATATATTGCACATATATTAAAGCGAGCTTTTCGCTTGTTGTTCTTTGTTCGTCCAAGCGGATGTTCACTGTGTGGGCTGCCCTTCGACAAGCGTTTGCCTCGATTTGTTGGCCCGCTTATCATGGCTCGCACAATGGCTTATTATGCGAAACCTTTGCCGTAATTTAAACAACTGCGCCTAATGTGCGGGCCAGCCCCTCCCCCTTCTCATTCCCCTTCCCCACGCCCACACACTTGTTGCTTTAATTTGCATATTGCGTGTTGTTTGTTTAGCGACAATCTTCAAAAAAGAAGGTGCGAAAAGCCCACGTTTAATTTTCATGGAAATGCCATCGAATGACTCAGTGGCAAGTCCGAGATCTGATAACGGTTATTATGAGATTAAGCCACAATTAAGTCTTAAGGTTTTTTTTTGTCAAGCTCATCTCGTCGGTTATTGGCCATCGATTATTGTTTCCTGCTGCAATTCGGTTTTAACCGGTTAACTGGGCATTATCTTTGCCGTTGTTGTTAGTTGGTTACCAATTTGCTATATTTAGGTGTTTTTTTTTCCCAACACGCCGTTAAACCGGTTCGGGCTCTTTCTGTATACAAAACTGTCTGTTCTACTGGTTACATTCCAAATATCAATTATAAAGCTGGGCGCGATCTGACGCACTTCAACTTATCAATAGAAAATGCAAGAAAAAAACAAATAAGTGACACCAACAGGGTGTGCACGACATGAACATACGCTGTAAACGACTTAAGGCTGTTTGAAAGGCGTTAATTGTAGTTAAATTATGTTTGATAAACAATCTTAAGTTGGTTCGAGTACTAAATATAAAGAATTAATAAATAATATATATAAATAGAATATAGAAATTAATCTCAGCTGATCGCAAGGCATTATTTGTATTTAGAATAAGTATGGGAAGGGATTTCGAAAAGTTATTTAATTAAGATATGTTTAATAATTTAATTTAATTTAGTCTCAGCTCTTTCGCCTGCTCCAAACAGAGACATCAAGCCAATCTACCCTCTACCTAAGCCCATTCAATGACTACAACAATAAGAACTGGCATCTAAATATTCCCAGACAGTTATCATATATTTACTCAATATGTCAGCCTTGACAAGCCCCAAAACAAGCCGCGATATCAAAGCCGTAAACGTGTTTTTCTTTCATTTGAACGATAGGGCCTTAAGAGTTTTCCTTTGTTCACTGCGTTTATTGGATCACCAATAAACACCCGTATAGACTATAAATAAGCCTTTAGCCTTGCACTTGTGCCGCCACAAAACAATAACGTTCATTCCTAATCTTATCTGCGCTTTATTTTGACCAGCATACTAAAAAAATAAAGAAAAAAAATCAAGAATATAATATCAACAACGTATTGAATTAAATATTGCTAAATAACAGACATTCTAACGATTTAATGGCTAAAACAAAAACAAAAAGAAAAGTAAATTAAATTCCCCTCCCTTTCCAACAATCAATCAATCAAAGCCTCAAGTCCGGCATCGTTAAGGAATAAAACTTGAATATACGCGACGCTTTATGGAGATTGATATATCTTTATATATATTATATATATATATACGTGTAATGTCCGTTCCGTAACTGTCAGAAGTTAACGGCAAATTGGCATTAACGCTGGCAAATAATTGATTTAAATATTAAAAGCTCATACGCTTTATAATTAATTGCAGATGATATATAAATTTATATATATAAAATATTAGAATAAGACTGTGAACGACTGGAAATACTCTGTCTAAGAAAAAGCCTTTGTCAATTAAAAAATGTTTCTCCGTCTTCGTCTTTTTCTGCATTTGGTTCGAATCTTGGCACATTGGTTTAAACTGTGAATAGTTTTCTAAGAAATCTGTCTATTTATTAGTTATGATTTTAGTTCGAATTCGAATCGCAATCTGCTTTTTTAAATGCCAAGATAAGAAATCTGTGATATACAATGCTCAATCTTACAGCATATAAGCTATAAAATATTACCTAGTAAGTGGTTTAACCACATATCCATAAATATACGTAAAAAACCACGAAAACCGATAGGCAATCATATATTATATGGAACATAGTCTTCTTTGAAGCACCCTTTACTTTTATACTCTATAGGGGCAGTTAAAATGCCAAAGCAACTTGGAAATATCATAGAAAGTCACGTTGATTATTAAATCGCACGTAGCAGATGTCCAGCTATATACTATAACTAGGTACAGGTATTCGCATATATATATGTATATATAAAGTATATATGTCTGACTAGAGGAAGCGATGACGCTGCCCTTCAATTGGACAAACAGTAAACAGAAAGTTAAACAGCTTAATAAACACACATACACACACACACACACATAATAGCAATGAAGCATGTTACGAGCAACTATTCAGTAAGAACCCATCCATTTAATTTATCAGAAGTATAATATATATATATATATAAATAAACTTAATGCCACTTGAGGCGCTGGCACTTGACTTATGGTCTGAGAGGGCTTTACGGGTTTCAAGTGCAACCTGGGGTTATTATACAATTGATGGGGAAGACTCCATAAGTCTTGAATTGATCCCCGCACTGATAGCCGATAACAGACATGAACTAACTGTTATTGGAAGGAGTGGAAACCAAGTTTTCGACAATCTTTGCAAGTGCTCGTATCTGGCTGTCATTATCAGTTAATTAAACATGTTAACGCTTTAAATACCCAAGTCGAGGTATCTTTCCATATAAATACAAATATGGACATGTTTCTCGTGCTAATAAAAAACGTTCCATGAAATAGTTGTCATGCATAATAATCATAATAATAATATCTAAATTGATATGTATGAATAAGCTTCTTATTTGTTTGTGTCACGTACGATTTGGTTCAGTTTTTGGGGCTTACTTCTTATACCCTACCAACACATATCAGTGGGGTATAATAGTAAATGAACTGTATTTCATCAACATTTATCGATAAGTATCTTTTGTTACAGGGTATCCATTAGTTAACTAGCTACGTTCTGGGCTATTTATCAATTTGCAATTTCCTATTTTGTTAGTTTTAATTAATACTAAAGATAGCAACTGCCATAAAGTAACTGTTACTTAAATTTAACCTTCGCTTATAATTTTTGTGCGCTTGCACAAATCCATAAATTTTGACACACTTACATACACAATCACAACAACAACGACAACAAGAGCAACACAAATTGAAATAGATTGCAAGCGATATCATTAAATTTATGGGCTGTGCGAATATTTATGTTGCTGACTGTTGAAAGCTCGTCGGATTTATTTGGCGACTTTTGATTTGGCCGACTCGAGTCTCCAATTGACCTTCGGCTCCGGCGCAGTTCTTTGGCATCCATTCCGGCCTAGTTGCCAACTGATCCAAGAAATTAGTGAATCACATGTGAAATTCGGTCTGTCTGATACGTATATTAAGATTTTTCCATTTAGCGACTCTTCAGTCCAAATCTGTGCGAAATCACACGTTTGTCCCTCTCCCGCTTTGATAGACATAAACAATTAAACCATAAATAATTAACACATCAGAGCAAAGCAATCTCCGAAAAATCCCCTCCTTAGCCATTGCTGATTGCTCATCAGAAAAGATCTGTGGCGCCGGGCATGGACAATTTCAGAGCTTGCGCAGCATTAAATAAAATATATACAAAACGGTATAAAAAATATATTTATATATAGCGAAATCCAATTGAGGGAAACCCGGCGCGTGACTAGCTTCTCCGATTTGCGCATGTCAATGACCGATTTTATACTCTTGCCAGGGGGTATTAATAAATTATCTCGATATGTGTAACGCTCTCCGAGATCATAAAACATATACATATATTATTGATCATTTGAACAGTCGGTTCAATTGCTCAGTTTCTCAGCAGAGATATCCTATATATAAATGTCATTGCCGACTTGATCGAACCTCTTTATCATAGTATAGCTCAAATTGTAAGCTATTGTTACAGAAATTCATTTAATGTTTAAGATATCTTAACCAAACTTCTACGATGGCTTATATACATACATATATCAGGACAATATTATCAATAACGAACAAAGCTAACTTCTATTAACTAAAGTCTTTTGTAAGAACAAATAATGCATATTTACCTTTTGTTGGCAAGTGTATTCAGATTTCGCCACAATGTAGATAACCGTTATTTTTTTTTGTTTTCTTATGATCTATGCGAATTTTGGGTGAAGCAGCTGAATAATTGTCTGATAGTTTTTCAATTCGGCACGCTTATCAGTTGCGCTAAAATATCAGCTAATATTTGTCGCAGTTAAATAGAGTGCTCCCCACACACACACACGCACACACACACACACGCATAAACACCTGCTTAGATATGTATAAAGTGTGGCCACATATTGTTATTGCAGAAAACACTTTCGACAATAATTGCGACAACTTGTTGTTGACCTTAACAGCACAAGCAGCTGCCAATGCAAATATATACACACATTCACCTTTAGACACTTACATGGCAATAATGTTGGCCAAGGAAGTAATTGCATTGGCTAAGTGCACGTTAGTACGCCTGCGTTGATGCATTAGTATTACAAATTAAATACAAAGATAGCATGGATAAATAAAGTCACATGTTAATTAAAAGTCATGCCGGCAATTCGTTTCAATAATTTCCATATACTATGCACCCAACGGTGCCGCTGCCGCTGGTGGTTGCTTGGTTCGTTGTTTGTCTTTGTTGACTGGGTCGACAGCGAGCTGCTTTGTCCAAACAGGTTTAAGCTTAACAAAAACATACACAATACATATACTCAGAAAGTCGTTTACGTTGTTGGCTATCACGTGAAAAAAATTATTATTCGCCCTCGTAAGCAATAAAAAACAATCGCAAATTAGCATTCGCTCGAAACAAAAGACAACAAACAAACACGCGCTCAACTATTACAGTTGCAACTCTGTGTGCAGTTTGCAGCAATCGATAACATTCGAAAGGGGATTCGTAGTAGTGATGCGTCCAGACCGTGCCACGCCTGAAGCCCAAAACGGAAAATATTCAATTTATCGTGCTCGTGTTCGGCCTTGTCAGTTAGAAAGTTGTCCATCTCTAGTGTGCATTGTATGCTTTGGTATCTTTGTCTTTCTGTCAATCGTACGAAACGGTCACACTAATAGTACGACACAGCAACAACAACTTGTAAACACGTAGTAAACGCAGCTGAAAACCAACGGTATTGCGAAATACGAAAATCAAACGGAAAAACGTAATTCCAAAAGCACAGTGCATTAACACATAGCGGAAAAGTAAAATTCAATAATTAAGTGCATTTAGTTTAAAAACAATGCCCAGAGTGTCAGAGTGAAATGTGCTTTAATTTGGACTAATAGTTGCAATCGTATTGGTTTCGTATTAGCTTTCGGTTTCGCTTGGCTGCAGTTGCCGCAGGGAGTTCAGGTGAGCGGGCGCAGCGGGGGACTTCAATAAAGAAATCACAGAAATTGCCTGTGCGCTGTTTATATTAATAGATACATGTATATACACACATACACACACACTATCATTCACACACACGCACACATGCATACATGTTAAGCTACTACTATGACATCACAGCTGTTTATGCCAAAATAAAAAACAAATAACAAAAGAAATGCACGCATGGAAAAAGCCAACAATTAACACTTTCACCTTTCACTTGCAGTTTCAAGAGATCGTGCCTGATATGGATGACACTGAATTCATGTTCAACGAAAAGCAATCGATACGCGACTCCTCACGCACCCTCAAGAAATATGGCAGCACCTGCTGCAATAATCTGAGAAACAACGAGATTCTCATACGGCACACGGTGGAAAAAACGGATACGCTGCAAGGAATTTCACTCAAATATGGCGCAACGGTACGTTTCAACTAAATGAGTAGAATGGTAACAAAATCTACCGTTATAGCTAGGTGAACCCCCAACTCCCACACCCGTGCATTTAGTTTGTGTGTCTGTCTGTGTTGCACGTGCAACTTGCAATGGCTTCTTGTTGCCGTGTGGCACGCAAATATTGCTTCAGATTTGAAATGCCATTGCAAATGTCAGCTTGCTTTCAACTTTATCGATTTAATAAGCCCAATCAGAGTCGAATGCGGCATAAAAATGCCGTAGTTAAATTTAGTTTTATATGATTTATGAGCTGGTCCACACCTGGGCGGGGTCTTGACAGTGATTAGGGCAAATAAGATAGCACTACAATTCAGACAAGAGCTCCAAGCGGGTGGGCGTTGGGAGGAGGGGGACCGCATACACTGCAGCAGCGGGCAACCTACGACCGTTTGTCTAGTTGTGTTTATCAGCTGGCGTTATCGCGAAAGCTGGGGGAAGTGCTGCAGCCAAGTGCTCCGACTGGAGACACTTTGCTGCATATCATTTATATACCTACTAGATACAGTCACGAGTAGTTCCAGAAACTGGGCTAATATTTAAACAGCTTCTACACAGATAAGCAGCTTAAAGTTTAACTGGGCAGAGTATTGGTTACGTTCGGTTCGTTTACCTTGTTGTTGGCCCAATTAATCATTGTGCCGCGGCTGAATCATCATATGCCGGGCCATCAATCAAACAATTCACTCAATCAGTCAGTCAATCATGAGAATTGCAAATAATTGACTTGCTTGCATTGCTTTTCAGACGGAACAAATACGCCGCGCCAATCGGCTCTTCGCCTCGGACAGCCTGTTCTTGCGTCAATTCTTGCTGGTGCCGGTGGAAAAGACGTCACCCTACTATTTGCAGGCAAATGGGGCCGACATGCTGGCCGATGTGTTGGCCTCGCCGCCCACCACGCCCGACGCCAACGTGCAGCGAGAGGCGCTGAACAATGCCAACAATCTGAGCCAGAACAATTGTTACAATAGCGGTGGCAGCAGCAATAGCTGCAACACCAATGTCTCGAGCAGCTCGTCCAGCACTCGATCCGGCCAGCTGCACAGCACACCACGTCCATACTCGATTGCCGGCGAGCTGCTGGTCCAGGCCAGCGACCCAGAGGACCCAGCCCTGATGCACAATCACAATGCGTGCAACAGCAAACAGAGCAAGTCGCTGGACTCTGTGGCCGCCATGACGCCCGAGGAGGAGAATCGCAAGTGCATGAATGATTTCCTCAACAAGATAGACAACACGATTTCCGAGTCGCGCAAATATGTCGAACGTTCCAAGGAGTAAGTCAATTAACTGCAACTTAGACAAGAGTATTTGTATTTATGCCTCCTCCTTTTGCAGCCTGGTCACCAGTCAGAGTGATGCAGAGATTTGCATCAGTGCCACTACAGACGTCTTTGGACAGCGTCGCAACCAGCAGCTGAATAACTCCTACAAGAACAACAACAATCGTCCGCCGCACCATCAGCGCCACAGCTCGACGGGCAGCGGCAACTCGGATACGGCGCAGCTGCTAAACACGACGCAAACGCGTCGCGTGCAGAACTCGCTGAAGCGGCTGGAGAAGCAGCAGGACGATTTCTTTGAGTTGTAGCAGCTGCGAGCTATCCACTAGATCTAGTTTAATTACTGTGAGAATGAGAGATAGAAACAGAGACAGACAGACAGAGAGACAGAGAGTTAATTTTACAAATTGTTTTTAATTGCGGCTACACCGAATGCTGCACTTAATGTAAATTATCTATATACATATACATATATATAACATGCATACACACCTACAAATATACATACGTACACTATCTATATACATATATATATATATATATATATATATATATATATATATATATATGTTAAGCAGCGCTGCGCTATTTAAACCTGTACTATATACTACATACTATCGTATGATGACGACACAGTTGTGTGTCGAGTGTTTTTGATCTTATTGTTAAACCAACTGTCAGCCCTTTGTAATTGCCGCCAATTTGCTTGCAAACCGCCCAACTTCCAATTCCCCCTGTTTTTCCCCACTCCCACTCCCTGAAAAACCAGACCCCAATTATGATTATATATATATATTTTTTATTTTGTATGACTAGCTTTAATTACTCGTTTAATGTTTAGTTTAGCTATGAGAATTATTAATCTTAATTCACACACCACACACACACACACATTTACACACACTTAGTATTTAGCCTACACACAATTTGAACGACTGCTCTTTGGCATAACTATTTGCAAAATTAATTGGCCGCTATTTAAACTGATAACTATAATAGCTGATAAATGTTATTTGTGAACTTGTGAAATGTGTTAACTGTATTTCCTAATTATAATTTATTCGTTAGCTGTCAATAGTATTTTTAATTCGTAATCATGTGCAATTGAAATCCTTCTCACAATTATTAGCCGAAACCTTTCACCAAGGCCAACTTAAATGCAAATCAAGCTGTACAAGAAGATTTTATAATGAAAATAAAGTAAGAATGTGTTAAAAATTTGTTGACTTTATATACATATAAATTGTATCAGTATAAGCTTAATTTTATGTGGAGGTTTTTATTATGCTTTTAACTGTGGGAATTTTGGGTAAGGCATGCGCAGCTGGACTCTGTTTCACCTGGCCACAGGTTGCCAAGGCGACCAGTTGAGCCAAACAAACACGGGCAGCAGTTGGTCAGCAGTCTTATTTATATTTGAACACGTTAACGTTTACCATGTCCGACCAGGAACTGGATGCAGCCGTCATAAAGGCCACCCAGCAGAGTCTGGGCAAATATATAAAGAAGCCGCCTCTGACGGAGAAGCTGCTGAAGAAGCCGCCTTTTCGCTACTTGATGGACATCTTTACAGCGGTATGATTGGGTACTTAAGTACACTCAGAGAAAACAACACGCATTTAGTAACTAGGTGGAAATGTTTGAAGAAGGGGTTTATTTTCCCCTATATTCCTTTTTTTGTTTCCAGTTTATTAAGGAAACGGGCTGCTTTGAAGGTCTCTACACGGCGGAGGAGCAGCTCTTCGAGAACATAAACGATCGGTAAGTGAGAGGCAAGCAAGGCTCACCCAGAAGCCGACTAATCCTCCATTTAAATAGAAACGACAAGACGCGCTTTCTGCAAAAGATGATAGATGTCACAAGTGAGTTGAGAGGGGGCAACAAATTCTATATATACCCTATCTGAATACTCGTATTTACCTAGAACTTACCACTAAAATGGACCTCAAGGTGCGCACCTCCAAGATTGTCGCCGGGCATGAGCCGAGACTGACCAACGAGCTGCTGCAGGCCATGGCCAGCGTGATGGAGCAGCGTCTGGCCTGGCAGGAGGCAGTGCAGCAGGTTCTGGCCAGCGACCCAGCCAAGCTCGAGAGCAAGCCCAGCAAGCCGACTAAGCCCAGGGAGTCAAAAGTGACGGACAAACAAATATCGCCCAGGAGCAAGGATCCCATCGCACAGCGGCGCGACAAGCGCATGTCGCCGCAGGAGCAGAAGCTGCGCAAGGCCACGGAGCAGGCGGCCCGTGCGACGCCCACCGAGAGCAAGGGCAAGGAGAAGCCTCAGCGCCGGCAGAAGGCCTCACCGGAGGTGGACTCCAAACCAAAGCTGAGCAGACAGAGCTCCAAGCAGAAGAGCCCTTCGCCCGTGAAGCCCACGTCGAAGCTCAAGCAGCAGGCATCATCAGAAAGCGACATCAAGTCGTTGTCACCAGCTCCAGCTCCACCAGCTGCAGTTGTTCCTGCGCCTGCGCCCGCTCCTGTGAAGCTGCCGTCGCCTGCCTCGAAGAGCCCGTCGCCAAAGGACAAGCCAGCGGCAGCTGTGGAGCCTGTTCCTGTGCCGGCACCGAGTCCAGCTGCAGCTGAGCCCGAGCCCGAAAGTCGCAAATCTTCCAGCAAAAGTCGCCGTTCCAGCGCCAGTCAGCGACAGCCGCCAGCCGAGCCCGAGTCTGTGGACTCGACCAGCGTGGATCCAGCAGCCCCAGCAGCCCTCTCAGCTGCTCCAGCCGCCGACTCCAACAACAACAACAACAACAATAATAGCAGCCCAGCTGAGCCCAAGCGGGAACGGGAAGGAACCTTCACGCGCGAGAACTCGAAGGAGTCGAACGGATCGTTGACGCGTCCGCGCACCTCGCTGCGTCCGCCCAGCGCACGTCCAGCGTCGGCCCGGCCGGGCGCGCCCCGTCGCCGGAATGTGGAGATTGTGCTGCAGCCCAACGACCAGGTCAAGATTTCCGGCATCAATGTCAAGCTGGAGACGTTTGGCGACTTCGACGACGACGGCGAGAACCTGGTGGTCATCGAGGACGCCCATGCGCACGACATAGAGGCGGGCACTGCGGACACACAACCCGAACTGGACGCCCACCAGGGTCGCCTGGTGCAGCAGATACTGGAGACCCAAAAGGAGCTCGTGCAGGGCAGCGATCCGGGCAAGGAAGACGCGCCGCAGAAGTCGGCCACGCGGCAGAGCTCAGCGCGCCAGGTGAACGATCTGCGGGACATCATACAGGCGCTCACCAAGTCAGTGAATCCGTTGGGCAAGCTGATGGACTTCATACCCGAGGACATCGATGCCATGCAGCTGGAGCTGAGCATGTGGCGGGATACTTACAGCCAGGCCGCAACGGAGCTGAAGCGCGAAAGGAACCTCACGGCCTCCGCTACGGAGCCGATGAAGCAGCAGCTAATCTCGATCGAGGCCACCATTGGCGAGTACAGGGAACTCGTCGACGAGAGTCGCCACAAGATTCTGCAGAACAACGAGCGCATACTGAAAATGCTGATGGAACAATGATTGGAGCATACAATAGTTATATAAGTATATATATATATATAGTATATGTATATTTAGTAGAGTTCTTTAAAAAATAGCATATGACGTATCGCATGTAAATTGTAAACAACAGTTCATTGGGTGGTACATTATTATTATCTTTCATTATCTAAGGTCACTTAGTGTTCAAACCGAAACCGACATGCTTAAAAAAAACTAAATATTTAGGTTATTCACATCGGATCCTCGAGCTGTTGAAAAACTCCTTTTGTATATCTCATGCATAAACAGTTTCCGCTTCCGACTGTGTAAACCAGTTTAAAAATATTTACAACCGCTTTTTTGTGGTTTAGAATGCTAGGCCTCGGCGTCCACGGTTTCAGGTGTGGTCTCCTCCGTGTCTGATTTATCGGCCTCCTTGTCTTTGTCCTTATCCGCATCTTGGTCCTGGTCCTGGTCCTGATCCTCGTCGCCCAGCACATACTCAATGACATCGTCAATGGGAAAGTTGTTGAGCAGCGCCTTTATGGAATCGTTGTGAATGACCACCGTGAACAGGAGCTTGCAGTACTCGCGCATGCGACTGCCGTAGTCCAACTCGGCGTAGTTTTCGCCGCCTTTGGCCAGGTCGTGGCCACAGTTCTCGATGACCTTGCACAGCACCGACTCCTCGGAGCTGTTGGGCCAACCGTACTTCTTTAGGGTCTGCGGATCCACCAGCATGTCTATCAGCTTGGCAATGTTCTCCTTGAGCTTTAGATCCTCCTCGGTGAGCACCTCGCCACCGAATTCGTCGTCGCTCGGCGGCTCCTCTAGGTTGTCCGCAATGGCAGCGGCCAAGCTGGCGGCCAGCGATTTGCGTTGCTCCTTCTTAACCACTGGGGAAACCGACTGCTGCTGCTGCTGCTTCTCCTTCGACTCAGCCTTGACGTCATCCTCTGCCGACGGTTCGTCAGTGGCGTCGCCGCCCTCCAGCGGCAGAATTGTGTACACCTCGTTCTCGAGAACAATGGTCTGCGCGTTGCCATCGCCCTCATCCACGAGGAACTCACGCACCACAACGCCGTTGCCGTCCGTGTTGCTGGAGATAAGCGAACCCGCCGATGTATTGGCAGCTGCCAAGTCTTCCTCCGGCTCCTCATCATCGTCCAGCTCCTCCATCGCCGTCGCTGCTGCCACAGCCTTTTTGGACTTACGCTTAGCCGACGGCTGCGTGCCAAAGATGTCGTCTGGATCGCACTCGTGCACGCTGCGAATGTGATTTCTGAGTGTCTCAGTGCTGTCAAAGTTCTTGTCGCAAATGGCGCAGTCCGTGCGCTCGATCATCTTTGCAGAGCGCTTGGCGCGCGTGGGTTTCACAGCTGCTCGGGAAGAATACGCATAATTAGTTGAGTGGCACTTGAGCGGGAAGCTTGCTTGGCACTTACGTGAATGATCGCCCGCGTCCATGTGCTCCTTGAGCAGCGCGCTGGTGCGGAAGCTGCGCGTGCACTCAGTGCATGCAAAGGATGGACGCTTCTGGCGCGTATGTTCCTTGGTATGGCGCACGAGTCTGCGAAGAGATCAAACATTACAAAATATGGTCATATGAAGTAGCTGGAGTTACGTACTGTTTAGCTGTCTTGAACTTCTGGATGCACAGCGAACAGGAATAGGGACGCAGATGCGTATTGGAATGCGTGCGCAGCTGGGTGGCCTGTATGAAGCTCTTGCCGCACTCGTTGCACTTGTGCGGACGCTCGCCGGTATGGCGCTTCATGTGGCGGTTGAGCACCTCCTTGACAGCGAAGGATTGACTGCACTGCACACGAGAGAAAACCAAAATGAACAAGGAACAATGGGCATTAAGCGCAACAGGTACTTACCACCGTGCAGGTATAGGGTTTCTCGCCCGTATGATAGCGCCGATGCTTCTTGAGCGCCACCAAGGCCGAGAACTTCTTGTCGCACAGATCGCAATCGAAGGGCTTCTCGCCCGTGTGGGTGCGAATGTGAATGCTGCAAGGATTACGATTAACTGCATTAGCAACTGGGCAAGTATCTGAATTGAACTTGACTCACTTGAGCGTGGACAGGCTGTAGAAACAGTTCTTGCACACTTGACACATGTACTCTGGCTTCTTGACCACCTGCGTACCCAGATGCTGCTTGAGATGGGCGCGTAGATTGTCCAAGCGATAGAAGACGCGATCGCATACCTTGCAGCTCATGGTGTCGTTCTCATTGGCCGAGCAGGACGAGTACTTCTGATGTCGCTTCAGATGGTACGAGCGCGTGAAATCCTTGCCGCAGATCTTGCAGGCGAACGGCTTGCCGCGCAACTTGTGCTGCTGCTCGTGCAGCTTCAGCAGGGCGGAGCTGCGCAACTTGGCGTTGCAGATGGAGCAGGGGTAGTCATTGAACTCCGAGTGTGTGATAAAAATGTGGCGCTCGTAGCTGGTCTGTGTCTTGAACGACTTGGGACAATCCGGGCAGTTGATGTGGCCCAGCTGAAACAGAATTAGAGTTAGAAATTAAGCTACTTGGCATGCTGTACAATGATTTACATGGAAGGTGTCGTAGCTTTCGCTGCAGCAGAAGCAAATATCCTTCTTTTCCATGACCACAGCGTCCTTCTCGATCTTCTCGAGGTTCTTTAGCATGTCCGCCTTGCGCAGATGATAGCCGCTATCGTAGCGACAGAACTCCAGATGTTTCTTCAGGCTCTTTACACGTCGGAATGTCTTGTAGCACTTGCCACACACGTGCTCCACCATTTCCTTGAGCTCGCCGTTGTTGCCGCTGGTGCGATTCGTGCTGCCCTCACCCACAGCTTCAGTCTCGTCTTCGTCCTCGCCCTCGTCATCGTCCTCGTCCTCCTCGTCGACTACAAACTCATCGCTGTTCTCCTTGGCTGCGCCCAGCTCAACGTCCTCATCGGCGAGTATGAAGTCAATTGTGTCATCATCCTCGACAACGACCACGCTGGTCGTTACGTCCGCCTTGCTGTTCTCGCTCTTGATGGCCTGCAGCACGTAGTGATCCATTTTCTTCTTCTTGCTGGGCGAAGTCTTGATTTTGGCTGTTTCCACATCGACGGCAGCGGGCGCAGTGCGCTTCTCATTTAATATCTTGACGCTGCTGCCTGCGGAACTGGCTGTTTTGCCGGTGGAGCGCTTGTCGCTGCCCTTGGGAGTGCTGGCTGCTTCGTCGTTGTTGAGTATTTTGATGCTGGTTCGCTTCTCCTGTTTGGGCCGGGCCGAGGAGCCTGCCTTGTTGGCAGATTTAGCGGGCACATCGTTCAAAAGCTTCATGCGTGCACCGGACCGCTTCTCCTTGGACAGTGTTATCTGCTCAACGTCCACGATTTTGATCACAGCGGTGCCTTCGCTTTTGGGGGCGGACGTGGATGCGGGTTTCGCCTCGGGGGCGTCAGTCGATTTGGCCTCCTTGCTGGCGCTCATTGCGTGCGTGCGGCGTCGGGCCGTAGGTGATCTGCGGTAACAAGAAGGATGCACAGGATCAGTGTCGTTGCGTAAGCTAGCCTACTTTTAGGCTCGTGATTTATTTAAATCGATCTGTTTGCCAGCGTCACGTCAGCAACGCCTAGAAGCAGCGCACAATAAAAATGGCGGCGTTTGCGTATGATCGCGAGAGCGAACGGGAGCGAGCGAGAGCACGCTACGTACTGGCTGCGGGAAGCAGAAAGCAACAAGTTCGCTCGCTCTGGGGCCTCTGCTCGGGTCTTAGCATAGTGAAAAATATATTTAGGGTTGAAAATAATTCTAATATAATATTGAAAATTGTTGCATACTTTTCAATATTGAATATTTTTGTTGCCGGCTTTAAAGGAATTTCGATAACTTTGATATTTTCGAACTTTCCAACGCCAAATGCTTGATTAAATCTGAATTTTATTATTTTCGAGTTGCACACAAACACACACGTACGCACACTGCAGTTGTAGTTTCTCTAATTAAATGTGAAACTTGCGTCAATGAAAGTCATACGTCGTATGAAGTCGTAGTCGATCTGATCGAGTGTAACGAGATGCAACAGAAAGGGGGGGAGAAAACTGTTGGCGAGAGCGAGAGGGATATCGTAGGCTTGTTATTTACACCTTCTCTTATGTTGAGTACAGTGAGTGAAAACGTTATTGTTATGCTTGTGTGTCAATGTCACTATTTACGAATACTTTAAGCGGCTATTACGTATGCTTATTTAATATAATTCACTCACAGTTTACAGCGCGAGCGAAGGCACGTAAGCGTACACAATGGCGTTAGCGTCTGACTATTCACACGTTTCGTTGACAGCGAATCAGCTGTCTTCACACCAATGTGACCATCTAATGTGACTTGTGCTCAATCAGTTTATTACTCGCTTCTCTTCGAAAGAAAGGTGTGTTTGTAAGATATAAGTAAGTGGGTTTAATTATATCAATTGTATGACATATGCCAATATTCTTTTTTAATGACAGATGGAAAACACAACAATTGCTGCCACCTTGCCGAAACCGTGACAGACTTGTGACTTAGAAATATTTTTATTCGTCAATCGTCGATAACAAACTTATCGAAACGTATCGGTGTTTATTTGCCATTCGTTTTGTTTTAGCACAACAAACTCAACTTTACTTGTGTAAAACTTACAGAAACGCAACTGTTTAAATATTAAAAATGCCTGTGGATCCAATGGCTGGCCTGTTTGACTCGGCGCATACCGAGGGACCCGGCTTCGTGGGCATTCGGTTCTGCCAGGAATGCAACAACATGTTGTACCCGAAGGAGGACAAGGATAACAAAATACTGATGTACGCGTGCCGCAATTGTGACTACAAACAGGAGGCCGACTCCAACTGCATATATGTGAACAAAATTATGCACGAAATCGACGAGCTAACCCACATAGTGCCCGATGTCATATCAGATCCCACGTTGCCGCGCACCGAAGATCACGCATGCCCCAAGTGCTCCCATCGCGAGGCGGTTTTCTTCCAGGCGCAGACACGCCGCGCCGAGGAAGAGATGAGATTGTACTATGTGTGTACGAATCAGAACTGCACTCATCGCTGGACGGAGTAACAGCAGACCCCGTTCCCCGACACCACCGGCTCATTTCGCACAATTGCGAAAATTAGCACTAGTCTTAAGTACTGTATACAGATTTGTAACTAACATTTAAGTATGTTTTGATAGCTATTGCACATTGTACCGGCTTCGCACGCCGCAAAAGCTTCGCATTCAACTGGCATTGTTCACAGTGTTTGTTATTCAATGCAAGACCCGATCTATTCACATTATCAATGCTCTTTCGGCTCGCGCCGAGAGCGTGCAGTCAGAGCGGAATACGCTCTCGCATGCAAATTTGTATCTGATCATCGCAGTGACAAAATCGAACAATCAAAAGAATAAAGCAATTATTAAACAAGTTTCTTGTGCGTATCGAGCTGCGGTTCTAATATCTGTTGCTCGCCCGCCGAGCCCAGCGACGACAGTTGCTTGTTAGAACTTGCCGCGTCGTGTTGTCTTAACATGTAGAATCTGAGCATCTTTGCCCTTAATAAAATTAAAAAAAAAAAATACGTGAGCTTAAAATGGCTAAACCGAATGAAACTAGTGAATCGACGGCGGCTGCGGCTGCGGCTGCCCAGGAGCCCAAACTGAACTATGTGCAAAAGCTTTGGCGCTATCGCCAATATCTCGTCATCGAGCCGTTCTTCTTCTTCTACTTCATGGCATCGGTTTTCAACCAGGTGGCCATGCAGAACTTTCCGCTGGAAAAGGCCTGTCGCGTCAACCTGGGCTACAGCAAGGCCACCTGCACGGTCATGCTGGACAAATCGGAGCTGGGCATCGACTGCGACAGCTTCAACTTCGAGAACACCACCAACGGCGCCTCGCCCGAGCAGCGTCTGATGCTGGACGTCTACGCGACCGGGTTCAATTACACGGTTTGCAAGGCGGAAATAGAGGCCCAAAAACTGTCCGCCGACGTTTCGGGCAAGCGGGCGCCCATTGGTAAGGCACGGAACACCCATTAATATGAGGTGTCTAATTAAGCTTGGGCCAGAGTCGAGTGCAACCAGTTTGGAAACTTCGTATTTCAATATATCAGTTTTCAGGTTTCATAAAAATAGCCGATAAATAGCTAACAAATTATTTTTGCATTATGTGTTCCCATACAAACGCCTTAATACTCTGTTCGATGTGGTGAAATGGGCATATTGGTATGAGAAAAAAATTATTTAAAATTGGTTACAAAATTCTTATATATAAATATCTACTCAAAAAAATAAAATAAACCTATACTCTGTTCAAATAGTTATATGGGGAATATTGCTTTTAAGCAACTGCGAACAGAGTATGGAAGAGTCATTTTAAGTTTCTTATACTTGTATATACACATATCTTATATGCTATCATGATAAATTAGCAGTTTTTGGTGGTTCCCTCGGCCTTTAATTGCATTCATTAAATTCTCTTCCCCTGAGGAATTCTCTGAATTCTTTTCGATTACATAAGTTATACGGCCGTTTAAATTTAAGCTTCGTTTTTAGTCTTTAATCATAGGCAAGTTTGAGTCGAAACCGGTTCGCCACACAGCTTGTTTTTAGTTGTTGTTTAATGTTATTTTCGGATGTCTTTTAACCTTTGGGATTTGTCATTGCCAAGGCAAACAAAGTTTTGATATGTGATTAGAATGTTGACAATGTTCTGCGCAGCATCCACAGCTAAAAAAACGTTAACTGTCAATTAAACATTTATTGATAGTCATTCGTCATTGCATCAGCGCTGCAAGGAAAACAACAGTTTAATTGATGCATCTCTGCTATTTGGCCATAACATTCCATTCCCATGTCGCAAAGAATGTAAGCTTTCTTACTCTGATCGAATATTACAAAATGTTTGTGTTTACCGCACAGCTTAAGTTACAATTGTTTACACTATTTTTTCCTATTTTTTACCCAAAATGTTTGAGTAATGTTATTCTCAACAACATTAACACTTGCATTGATTTAGTTTTATTATTTAGATTTTCTATAAACTGAATTTTCTGTAACTTTGTTTAGCTGACAAGTCTCTAAGGCAGCACATAACACCTACATATATCAGATTCCGTCGTATCGAATACTTAAATCAGATAAGCTCAGTCGGAAAATGAGTCTTTGTTTACTTCTTAACAAATATATAAATATGTTTTTCGATATAAAAATTTTAATACTTTTAAAAAAAATATATAAACAGAATCTTAACTCTGTTAATTATTCTAGCAAAAACTTTGTTTGTATTTTACTGAGCAGTGTTTTTTAAAAAGAATATTTTATGAGTCTTTGTATAAAAACATAAAAAACAAGAAAAAGAAGTCAAAATAAAAAAAGTTTTTTTTGGTTTTATTATGCTTACACTCTAAGCTTTCCAAAAGGTTGTCACTTGGAAAATTTGGAAGATTGGAAGCGTCTCAAAAATGTTTGGAAAGTGGTGAACACAGCTGTATACATATATATTTTTGCATGTTTATTTCTGTATACATATTTCTGTACATACATATATTTATGTATATATATTTATGTATACATATTTCTGTATATATATTTATGTATATATATTTATGTATAGATATTTCTGTATATATATTTAGTATATTTTATCCATCTATCTTCCCTAACATATTTTATCAGCATTTGATTTATTGTCTGACCAAACTTTCAGGCATTTTACAATTTCATATCTCAATTATTTTATAAAGGGTATTTAAAGTGCGATCACTGAGCCTTCTTCTCTTCCCATAGCCGCCATATTTCCGCTGATCGTGCTGCTGTTCGCTGGAGGCTGGTCGGACAGGTACAACAAGCGAAAGCCATGTATGATCTTGCCCATTGTGGGCGAGGCTCTGGGCTTCACCTGTAAGCGACCCAATAAGGTGGGAGAAAGTGAGGCAACAAATTAATCTCTGTTCTTTGCAGGTCTGCTCATCTCGGCCATCTTCTTTGACAGTCTGCCCATGGAGTTTGGCATGTACCTGGAGGTGATTGTGCCGTCGCTGTGTGGCGGTCTGACCTTCTGCCTGATGGCCATTTACAGCTACATCACGATTGCGACGCCCGAGGAGGATCGCGTCTTTCGCTTTGGCATCTTTGCCATGTTCGTCACCGGAGTTCCCTTCCTGGGCGCCTTCAGTGGCGTACTCTTCACCACATTCGGCTATATAAGTAAGTCAGAGAGAGAGAGAAAGAGACAGCTTATATAAGCATCCTTTGTCCTATTTTAGTTTCCTTCGCCTCGGCCGTTGTCTTCCAAATCATCGCCATAGTCTACATCGTCTTCTTCATCAAGGAGATTAAGCCGGCGCCCAAGGTTACAGCTCCAGTCGAGGGCTCGGCTGGGGCCCAGCTGCACGGCCATGCGGCCGACAACATGGCCTACGAGACAACCAATTTGGATGAGCTGCCGGTGAACAAGAACGTCAACTTCCAGCTGACGCCGCACCTGGAGCCGCCCAAGGTGGAGCCGCCGCCGGTGCCGCCCCGCCGCTCCCTGCTGAAGGAGCTGTTCGATCCGACGCTGGTTATGGACTGCCTTCGGTTTCCGCTGGTCAAGCGCAAGAACAATGGACGCATGCTGCTGATCCTGCTGATCCTGGCCTACTTCCTGACGCTGGGACCCGCCTCCGGCGAGAACGACTATTGGTATCGCTTCACGCTGAAGAAGCTCAACTGGAACGGCAACGACTTCAGCATCTACTTGACCATCTCCGGCGGCGCCGCCCTCGTCGGCACCTTCATCGGCACCGCCATCCTCAGCAAGCTGCTCAAGTTCTCCGACGCGGTCATCGGCATTCTCTCCGCCCTCGCGATTGTCTTCTCCCGCGTCCTTTATGTAAGTTGCGAAAGATTTTCAATAAGTGTACCCTATTTAGCTGCTAAAATGGCATATTAGTTTAGTTGCGAAGGTTTTTGTTTTTGCTGCTGGAAGTATATATATCGGTATCAGATGAATCTTACTAGTATATCATATAACTCCTATTTGAACAATTGGTTTAAAAATTAGCTTTTGTATGAAAACTTTTAGGTTTTTAATGATATCTTAACTAAACTAATTTATAATATTACTATGCTATTTACATATCAGCCAAGTCTTAAAAATAACAAACAAGTTATCGTATTCTTTTATAGGAATAATCTAATATTGGTAAAAAATTATTTTTTATATGAAAACTCTTTCATATTTAAAGATAATCAAATTTAATAGTTAAAAGAGCTATTGTATAGAGTATAGGAATAATCAGTTTTCAATTAATTTTTATATGAAAACTGTCTTATATTATATATTATATATATATACATATATTACATTTAAAGACTTTTAAATCAAATTCATTTTAATCAGAATATTATATTGGATAGTTGCCATAGGAACAACTTACATATTGGCCTTTAAACAGATTGTATATAAATAAAAAAATATTAAAAAAATATTGAGTACCATATATTTTATATATGTATAGGAATAATCAGGCATAGTCAGAGTTTGCTGATATAGTATATCTGTATATAGAAATAATCAAGCATAAACAGAGTTTGATTTTAGATTTATAGCTTTATATTATTATTTATTTACTTATTTTATTTATTTATTATATATTTTTTTACTTATTTCTTTAATTACGATTTATTTATTATTTATGTTTTTTCTTATTTTCTTTATTTAGGCCTTTGCCACTACGACGACCTCCTTCTACGTGGCCAGCGCCGTGGACATGTTCGTCAGTCTGCGCGTAATTGCGATCAAGACAATTGGCTCCAGCATTGTGGACGGAGATGAGCTGAGTGAGTTGAGATTAGGATTAAGTAAAGCTTTTTAAACGATAACTTTGAATTTCGTTGCAGGCAAAATGTATTCGATTTTTGGCATCAGCGAACCCATTGGCCAGTTCATTTTCCCGCCCATCTTCAGCGAGATCTACAAAAGCACCGTGGACACTTTTCCGGGCGCGTTCTTTCTCTTCGGCGAGATCTTCTATATACCCAATGTGCTGGTCTTTGTGTAAGTGTGAAGTTTGTTTTATTTAAACTTTAGCTAATGTTTTATTTATAGACTCTGTTATTTTCTGATGCGTCGTCGCAACTCGAAGGAGGCAAAAAACGCTGTTGAATTGGCCACCAATGGCCAAACGAATGCCGCCAACGGCACCGAGATTACTAGTCTTTAGACCAATTAAACATAACTGTATTTTTACGCTCTCCTGTACATATGTACATACTCTGCTTTTTTAGTTTGCTTCTAAATATAAACCTAGTTTCACAGGATTTGATGGGGATTCGAGATGAGCCTTGGCCAGCACGCTTGCCCTTGGGCAACGGGATCTGAAGGAACCCGATTACAACAAGTAAAACATGTAGGTGTTTGACTCTGCGAGTGTATACGACTAGGGCATACCCTGTGGTTAATATATGTTATTCAATAAATGTGCAAATACTTAGCTAAGTTATAATTGTGTATGAATTATAATAATATACAAAGGCTGTAGAAGTCTCCTACTCTCTGAGAACTAGACATATTCTTTTGATATAGAATATATCTGCATATATCTAGAGTATTTTAAGGCTGCCTTTTTGCATATTCAATATACCCCTTTGCCAGCAGTTACAGGGCATCAAAAAAGCAGCTGGCCTAACCCTTTCACTTTAACTCGAGCAAGTGGCAATTTTCCAATCAGCAAATGCATTCAATTTGATCAGCCAGCCGAAGTGGTGGGCGTGGCACTTGTGGGTGGCTAAATGCCATCTTGGCCAACACACGAAAACAATTGGCAACTAATAATCTCAGTTAATCTGCATGTGTTGAGTCCTCCTCCTCCTTCCCCCTCCCCTCCATTCATCGCATCCTGCCACCCTTTTTTTTGGAGCCACGTTTATGGCCGTGGGATTTTAGCGAAATTGCAGTTGGCTCCTTCGGGATATAAAAGCCGTGGTGAGCGCCATTAAAGGCTCAGACGCTGCTTTGGCCTGCTTGTGTGTGGTTTGGCCAGAATAAATTTTCTATTTTATTCCAACTTCGGGCAAGTGTGAAAAGTTAACAATCAACAAAAGTTGTACGACAAGTGAGCTACACTCTAAGAAAAACATAGTACAAAAGTGGTTAAATTCTGAATTTTATTACAAGTTTCCGATAGAAGTTACGGGTAAAGTATTTAATTGCAGCAATTTAAAATTCCTTTGAGTTTAGTTTAGTTCACAAATTCCAGTTTCAAATACCTTTTTTTCTTTAGAAATTTCTTGTTTTGTTTTAAAACTTAAATTGCAAGTATTGGCAAATAATTAATATGAAAGAAATAAAAATGTGACAATAAAAATGTGAGAACTGTTATTTTATATACAATTATACGATGTTAATAGTCTTAAAATTTCTTAATATATTTTTATTTTTATTTTTATTAAATATTTGATTTATTAACAATCTGTCTAAAGAACAATAAGTAAATTTTTTAAGGGAAGGATATGTAGATGGGAATGTTACATTTATGGGAAGGGTTTCTTAATATAATCAACAAATGTTGAACTTGCTTCAAAAAAATGCTACATTAAAAGTAATATTTTATTCTTTTACTGAGTATATTATATTAGTTACATATGAGTTATCTCGAGAATATCTTGCTCTTTTATGCGATATTAAATACATATTTCCATATAAGAATACTTATATTCAAATATATATACTATATAGCTGTGTTTTTTTCTGAGTGTAGACATATTTAGAAAAGTGCATCATCATCGTCGATTTCTTCCACAGTTTGCCCCATCCTCCACCATGTTGCGCCTCTTGCTGCTGCCCCTGTTCCTGTTCACGCTGTCGATGGCGTGCATGGGGCAGACATTTCAGTATTCTCGCGGCTGGACCAATGGGAAACGGGCGCCGCCCGCGACGCTTCTGACCAATGGTCATGGTCTGGGGCTTTTGGATATCTACGATATGCAAGATAGGCCTGCTGATCTTAAGCTGGAACGGTAAACAATTCCTTTTGAATTGCGTATAATAAATAATGTTTGTTTCTTCGTGGGGAACAGCTGCCTGGTTCAACTGCAGCACTTTGTTGGCAACGCGCTCCTGCATCGCTCCTTTGCCAATGGATTAGCCTACAGTGCCAACAGACCCGAATCGGAGCCCGAAGTGCGCAGCATTCACCTTCATGCCAGACCCAATGCCAATAGCAATAACAACATCAACAACAACAACAATAACGAGAACAGTTTGTACCCCAACTCCAATCATCATCAATCAAACGAACTCTTCGAGGCGCTCAACGCGCCAGTTGCCGACGTCGTGGAGCCCAACGATTACGGCAAACATTAAAAGCCAGCGAATGTGGTTACAAATATGATTTAACTGATAATTACTGTTATTAGCAAGAAATGCTACAAAAATATATAAAAAAATGCAATTAATATACCAATTGAAATTGTGGTTACTTAGGTACTTAACTTAAACAAACCTTCTGAAGTAAGGTTTCTTAAATTGAGATACCCTTTTCACACGTGGCAATTCAATCAGCAAATTAATTTCACGACCTAAAACTAAAGACACCAATGGCCTCTAAAGCTAGGCTGGCTTTAAAATAAAGCACAGTTTGCGTCAAGCTTTTAAATATGGATTTAATTGCGAGATCATTTAATTTAATTTTGTTTCATATATATCAGAAATGGTCTCAACCTGGCCCTAACTTCTCATACATACTCATAAGATGATGTCGTAAACGGTCAAAATTGTGTTTGTGGAGTTGAGAGCGTTTGGTTGTTGTCCTGGCTAAGCTGGTTGCTGTTTGTGCTCGTTATCGTGTGGCGCCATCTATTGTTTGCGTGTATGTGTTAGAAGGCATAACCGTTTGATGCCACTTTTTCTTACAACGAAACGGTTATATAAATTACCCGCTAACTAAACATAAAAATTGGCAGCAGTAAATAAAGTTTAGTTTTTTGGAGTTAAAAGGTGAAAGAAAGTGAATTAATTTAAAAAACAACTTTATTTATTCTGAGATTATTTAGGGAAAGTGTTTACCAAATACTGTAGATTATAATAATGTTATATGATATATGCTTAAGTAAATAACATTTAAAGAAGATTGATTTACTAATTTAACAAAATTGCTTTTTATTATATTTATTGAACAAAGAATTAATCAAGTAAGGATTTTTATAAAATATAAGTGTTTGAATTGAAACAAAAATTCTAGTCGAAAGGAACGCCTTAAAAATATCATCCATTATAAGCAAACATAGTTACAATTTGGGAAGATTACATAATGCCTTAAAGCTCACAAAAAAAAGATATTACATTTTATACAGCAGTTTGTTGGTAAACAATAATGCTTAAGGCTAACGTGCGAATCGAAAGTAATATCATCAATCAAAAAACCACTTTGGCACAGATGGGGGCCATCTTGTTTTTTGGGTGGAGTCAAACGATTATGATGGCCATTAAATCGAAACGGGTTGGAAAATCGATAAGAGGGAAGTGGGCGAAATTGCTATAAATAGATAATTGAATATGAGTTTGGGATGGAAATGAATCTAGACTGGAATCCTAAACAGATTTTCTGTGTACCAAGTGTATCAAATATTTATATAAACGACACAATCAAATTATTTAAGGCCGTCGCAATAATTGCGCATTTATGACAAATGCGGTGCGCACTTTGATGGGAAAACGTTGTAGGCACGTTTTTCCGGTGATGGAAAACAGCAAGCATTTAATTTGGCCCGGGGCTGAAGAGGCAGCAACCGACAGCATCTTGCAGTTAATTACTTAAAGTGGTTTGGGCGCTCGCCGGTCGCGTCTGGGAGGCCGCACTGTGCTCGGAATAGTGCACCTGCACGGCATTTTTGCCGGATATCAAATCAAACGGGGCTGCCATAAAGCTGAGCCAGCTCATCATTCACGCAATCCCTTCATAAAAAAGATATATGGCACAGAGAGAGAAGCGCATAGAAAACGCAGCTTTCAAAATTGAATTCGTAACAAGCTAATCGATCCTCGGGGAGGGTCGCTGCAAGGACACAGCACACAGCTCACAGGACACAGCACACAGGACACGGACACTGCGCAAACACACTTCGCACGCACGGCCTGGTTGCTTGGGGAATATGAATTTATATCTTTTAATCTGCGACAGGCACAGAGCACAATTGACTGTTAATACCCTGCGCTTTCGTAAGTGGGGTATATAGGAAGTTAGGCTCATTGAATCTTTAGTTGCATGATAATCCATATTTAGAATAAAATATATACTAAGATATATATGAGTATTTTTTTATAGATAAGATAAGTAACAAAATATCAAAGTTTCAAACCTTCGGACACTGTCTATATTAATACATAATGTATTGGTATAATTCCATAATTAAAAAATTTTTTATTCACTTTTTCTTTATTTTATAAGTCTTCTCCAAGTCTTTTATACTGAAATTAACTTTGCTTTTGCCTAATTATCTAAATCCCATATAAGGCCTATTTTATTTTTTAAAACATAATTATTAAAACTCAACTTATAATTTATTTAAATTTAACCAAAGGGGTATCTGCTCGTCGAGCATGGCACAATTGCTGCTGCTGGCTGTGGCAAAAATAAAAGTGAAATTAAGGACGCAGGACATATTTCAACAGAGTGCAGCAGCGCTGCTGGCTGCGCTGTTTATTGTCAATGTCAAGTGGGCCTTCGGGGGTGTCAAGTGGCCCAACCCTCGGGGGGTGGGGTTGGCGGGTGGGAGGAGGTTCTGGGCATGGGTTGTAATTGCATTAAAATGCAATTGGAATTGTTTCCCGTTCAGCTCAGTTCGTTTCCAGTTCCCAGGCTGCCTCTCCCTTCCCTTCTCCTTCCACCCCGCTGTCGTCATGGACATATCATGGCTGAGTGCCATTCTGTGTATTGAAGGACGTAGGAGGCGCATCCTGCTAGGCGCCGGGCCGTAAATTGTAAATTGTATTGAAAGCTGCTTTTAACGCCCCTCAAGCTCAAGTGACCAGCAACAGGACAACGTGTCGAGGACATTTTGACATGCCAATGAAATTGGTTATAGCACCTGGACATATGAAGAGTCCAAATTGATCTGTGTTTTACAATTTAACGCACAATTGTTGATCACTTTGGAAGTGGAACTCTAAAAGTTGCTATAAAAAATTGTTTTATTTAAAATAAATATAAATAATAAAATAGAAAATTGATTTACTTTCCATATTTTCTAAGCTAAAAATAGAAGTAGATAAAGTAGATTATAAAATGAATACCAAAGTGTCAAGTCCAATTTTTAATTTAAAAAAATTAATAATTCCCAACATTTGACAGATTTTAAATAAACACACAACACACTTTTTGTTACAAAAAGAATAATAATATTTAAAGCTAAATGAACAGCACTAAAGAGAATTCTCTCCCAATAAGTTTTCATTTGATGTCTAGTTATCGCAACTTTCCCAGGATATTTATGTCCAAGTCTATTTGTAGCATCTGTTATTTTTGGGGTCAAGTTATCAACATTGAGAGCTGAGAGTATCTCAACACTTGCCGCGACAACAAAGGGCAAACAGTACGCCCCCGCTAAGCGAGACAAAGCGGATAACAATTATATTAAACAGCAAGCAAAACAGCACTGACACAAGGATTTGTAACAGGATACGCGTGTAACCACGAAATGGCAAGTCCTTCGCTGTTGAAGGACTCGCTGCGATAATGCGTAAAACACCCTTTCAATTAAATATTTGAAAACAACATTCGGCAATTACACAATTGACACCAGCCCTGAGAGGGGTGGCTAAAATCAGCCCGCCACCCGCCACCCTCCAGGACACCCTCCTCCTTCCATCCATCCTTCGGCACAACTTCATCAATTTGAAATGCAGCACTCGCAGGCACGCGCGTCAATTCCTGCCGCGATCCGCAGGGATTTGAATAGAGAGGGATGTAGAGAGAGAGAGAGGGGAAGGGGGAAGGGGGCGGGGTAAAGTCGCTGGCAGGTTCATAAACAACATCAACAAGGACAAGTTGCGCTCGTTAAACATTAGTCAACATGAACATGACATGGCCAATGCTGGATTCCCCCTGCCGAGCACTCGCTGGCTTTACTCTCTGGCCGTTTTCAGGTTCGTTTTTGAAATGTCGTAAGTCGCCTGTTTGCCGTTTATTTTTACGGCCAGGCATTTATTTGGCCAGCAAACGGGACAACAACAACAACAACAACAAGAACAACAAGAAAAAAAGGAATCTGTATTTTAATATGCATTTGGGAAAAGTTTGTGTGTGTGTGTGAGAAGTTTATTTCCAAATGAGTTTCTTTTTATTTCAATTTTCGTTTGGGCAAATGCGTTAACATTTTGCGGGCCCCGTTGTGATTGGGGCCAATTGTTGCTGCATTATTTATGGGCCAGCTACGAATTTTGACTTGGCTCAAAGAAAAATTACGCAAAAATCAAAATTTGCCCAGAAGGCCACTTACAAGGTCCGCACTCCAGACAAGGATAAGGGACCACAAAGGAGCCAAAGAAAATAAAAACAACTGGAAAAAGGTCAATTTTGGTGTGGCAAATGAAAAATGCAAATGCGGCGCGTCCATGAAATGGACAATTGGGAATGGACACAATCAAAAAGGCAGAGAAGACAAGGGTTGACTAGGAAGTACCCTGTAAAAGAGAGTTGAAGTTTGTTGAACTTAAATCTAAAGGAAGACTTGTTGAATATTCAGGCTATTCTATTTTTCACATACACTTTTGCCAAAAGTCCAACATACCCGCGTTCTTACACATCACAGGGTATTCTGAAGATTGCCCAGAATTTGCTCAATTTGGCAGCTTGATTTGAATATTTCAGCAGGCGGCGCTTAAATGGACTTTAGAGAATAAAAAAAGTCGCTTTCTTCAAAGTAGTTTTGATTACTTAGCAGCCTGCCACGCCCCTCCCACACGCCCCTTTTTAATTGTTGCATTGATTTTCGTTGAGCAATTTTCACGCCATAACTCTAATGGAATTCAGCATAAATTTTCCAAGGCTTTTCAATATTTGATGAGCTCAACGAAGCTATTTTCTTTTTTCCCCTTTTGCGTTCGTCCAGGCGAGGCAATAAAATTGAAATGTTATTTTCCTTTTCTTGAAGCTCGTCAAAGTCAGCGCTCGTTGTTGTTGTTGTTGTCGTTTTATTGGCTGGTTATAAATGTGTGTGTGGGCCATAAATAGCGGGAAAAATCGGAGTACGTGTGCTCGGGCCAGGGTCCAAACTGTTGACACTTGCGGAGGGCCCGAAATGGGGGTGCGTAAAAAATCAACCCCCTCGCTGGCTGGCTGACCACTCAATTCACATTGAGAGGGGTCTGTAACTGCCACTTTCCACTTTACACTTTTCACCTGTTTTTTTTCTGTTTGTTTGTTTGCTGTTAATGTTGCTGATGTGATTTTGCACTCAATTGAAAACAAAGTTGATTAAATTTTCATGTCAAACTGCATGAAAAACGTGAAAGCACCGAAAATTGTGGAAATTGTGATGTACCTGCCTAAGTACTACTATGCATTTTTATTATATCCCTTGCAGCTGCAGTAAAGAACTTTGAATAGGGGTGGATTTCATGGCAAAGGTTTTTTATATAGCAGGAAGCGATCACTGGACGAACACAAAAATTTGCTTATGAAAATAATCAATAATTAAAGCGAACCAACTGATTTCATCTTTTTTTAAAATATTTTGCATTTTCAATAAATAATTTAAAAATAAAAAAGAAATAAATAAATAAGTAAATGTTTCGCTTTTATAAAAAATGTATTTATTGTCGTCTAAATAGATTGTAAATAATTAAATTTATTCGAAAAAAAAAAAACAAAAATAAAACAAAAAGGATTTCAAATAAGGTATAACCTTTTTATTTTGGAAGACTGAAAGATTCTCAAAAAGAGTTTTTAATGGCTGCACATTAAATTGACTTGTTTAGAAATATTATTCTTAGTATTCCTTTTTCAATCCACTTTTTAAAGCTCCAAAGCTATGTCAAAAGTAAAAATATTTCTTTGAGTAAAGACTTTTAAACTTTCACAAGTTTTGATTTTTGAGAATAATTTAAACTATTTCTGAATTTGGCAATAATATTAGATAAACCATCATTACAAAAGAAATAAACCATAAAGTTTCATTATAACATTGAGCTAAAGAATCTTAGAGCTACTTTTTTATTTACATATTTAATACCTTCCAGTCAACACGAACATATAAAGAATATCGAAGTCTATAGTAACTATGCAGAATATAATTCATTATCAATTAGACCAGTTTTTAGTAATAATTTAATACAATCTTCAATATCGTAAAGCTGAAACCATTGTTGATTATTTCTGTTTTTTTTTTGCTTCTATTGGACAAACACTTTATAGTATCAGATAAGATAGTCATACTATATACAACAAAAATTTGGTTGTTTCACAACTTCACATTTGCAACCGTAAGCTGAATAATGCAATCTAGTTTAATAAATTTTAATAACAACCCATTAAAATAACATAAGTTGGCTACAGTCGTAATAAAGTCTTTGAGATAAGATAGAATTCTATAAAATGTGGGGACTTTCAATTGCTGATTAGGATCATATGATAATTTTAAAAAAAGTATTTAGTTTATGTAGGAAAACAAGTAGATGAAGATGTTCAAGTATTTTTAAAGATTTACATAAGTTAGGAATTTAAAAATGTTGTTCATAGCTAAAGATCGAATAAGATTCTAAACTGTATTTAATTAAAGGTATAAAATAATTCATCTCTCTATGTAATATATATAATAATACTATATTAAATTTTATGAAACACAATTAAATGAAGTTTGTTAATTTCTTGAATCTAATTGCTATGTTGCATTTAACGTCAGTTAAGCACTTTAACACGAGTCTTTGTTTTTTTTTATTTATTTATGCCCAGCTGTGTTTTGGGGACTTTTTTCTGAATCGTTTATCCAGTCAATTTATAACCCGCCAAACAACATGTCATCATCATTGGCGATTAGCATTTATATTCTTTGACCACAACAAAGTAAATAAAAACAAAACAGGCAAAATAAATACAAAACTAAAAGTGTAAGCACATGAAACTAATGACAAGCCAAATGATTAATTTGGAGAACGGCGTTGAGCGGTCATTAGAAGTTCTGTTAGTTTATCGCCGGATCCCAAACCCCAGGTGGTAGATCCGTTGTGGACAAGGTCCCGTTGGCGCATAATGGCCGCCCTTGGTCGACGGCGGTAGCGGGGTGTACGAGAGTTCACTCCACTCCATTTACTCCATTTTTAAACCCATTTAGAGTCGCGTTTTTGTACTAATTTTAATAGAGCCACAGTCGTACAGTCTGTTTGTTTATGTGCGCACACAAACAACTAATGACAGCCCAGAGATAGTTGTGTAGGGTATTTCTGTGGGCATACTCAACTATGCGTATGATTGAGGTAGTTCGTTTTGAAGTATGCGCTTAGAAAACACAAATGCAGTACGGGCTTGTATTTGTGCTTGCCTTCAATCATGATGTATTGAGCCCACGAATAGTTTAACGTATTAGAAAATGCACAAGTTAGTTATTTGTCATGATGTAGCGATTATATGGGAGACAAACTACTAATAAGCAGCATGTTACAGTTAACTGATGTGATCAATCATGATGTATTCATTGCATTTAACGAATGATTCTACACTCTGAATACTAAATGAAGACAAAGATAAATGGCAAGACGGATTTGAGATGAATTATTGATCAATCAATTAAGGAAAGATGGAGTATAATAATAAAACTCAAAATAGAAGTGCTTGCAGACTCAATCATGATGTACTCTAAAGTGACTCGTATAAGTTCAATCGTTGTGTGTTAAGTGATTGACTTGGAAAGAAGTGTCAATCATGATGTATTGAGATCGTTAATAAGCTAATATAGAACCAAATGAGAAGTAAATGTACTTGCACTAAAGTTAAGGGTAGTTGTTAGTCGTGTAGAAACGAGTGCATTCTTTTATGGCGTTTTGTGGGGTATGTTGTTAAAAATGGTTTCCTTTATGACATTTTTTTATGACTGCCATGTGGCAGGTTGACAGGCCAACCAGCAACGGCCATAATTAGAGGCCAGACGTGCTACTGTTAGCCAAAAAAAAGAACGAAAAAAAAAACAACAATAGCAGCTGTAACTAAAGCAACAATAGCGACTCATATTTAATTGAAACGTCTCCATGATGGCCGCTAATTATTTGCTGTCACTGTGCGCCGTCTACTGTGACTGCGACTGTGACTGCGACTTCTATTGTGACTGGCTGTCAAACTTTTGCCGAGTATTGTCAGCAATTCCCTAAGCTTTTTCATTCTTTTCCATTCAATCTCCCCCCCTTTTACATTTTCATTCTATTGTTATGAATGTTAATATGAAAATTGCAGCTACAAATTGTTGGCTGAAAAACTAATTTGAAAATGGCAACTGGCAACGGGCAAACTGGCAGTTGGCAGTTGGCCCCAATTGCTTGGGCTGGCTTTCAATCCCTTTCAATCTAGCCATAATCCAAATTGACATGGCAGCATGGACCAAGAGGCTTCCACACGTAATCCTGCCAACGTTCCTCCCTCCCATTGACTCTACTTGCTGTCCTTGTTGACCAACCGCATGGCTGTTCATTTGTATTTTTCAGATGGAGTCTGGCCGTCGGTCACTTTCAATTTGGCTTTCTTTTTGCTGAGTTTTGGGCGCCTGTCAGTCCACTAAGTGGACACACATAGATTGCCGCCTCGGCTTTGTGCTGTCCGGCTGTCCGCAACTGGGCTCAATAATCAATCAAAAGCCTTGCCAAAGGCCAATTAGAGCCAGCACATGCAATGGCCCAGGATCAGCCTCATTACAAGCTCCATTTTTGGCCGCAATAAAACCCAAAAATTGTCCAATTAAACGCAATTTATGCGAAATTTCCAAGTAGTCCTCCAAATTAAAAAGGTGTCTCTGTTGAAGAGAGCAACTTTGTAGGCGCCGGCAAATGGCAAATGGTTTACTTCCGCGGCGACCACCAGGAGGCACTCCAGTCGTGGCTAATGTGACAGCGGCCAACACTTTAAAAGGGCACACAGCGGCTACCTGCTTTTGTCTTTTGGCTTTTGGCCTGGCCAAAAAGGCGGCGTCTGTTTGTTTTGCCTGTCAGCGCCAGAAAAACACGTAATATATTTATAATGAAAGGCCGCAGGTTCAGTTCGAACTGTTGTTGTTGTTGTTGTTGTTGCCAGCATATGGCTAATAGAATATATCCGGCATTAGGGACCCTCCATAAAAAAAAGAAGAGTTTTATTTGTTTTCTTTGATTTCGTAATGTATTTATTTTCATATTGATAGTTTAGTTTTATAATACTAGGTAATGCCAGCTGACTTATGACTAACGTACGTAATACAAGCCATAGGTTTAAGATTTTTCATTATTATAATTATTATTATTATTATAATTATTATTATATACTATATGCTTTGAAGTTGACATTTTGAGCGTGTGGAACAATAACTAAAAATAAGGTTTAAAAACACTGCGCTACAAACTAAAGGCAACTACTTACAACTAAATCGAGTACTTAGCTTCCTAGTTGAATAATATATATGCATGTATATATATATATATATATATATTTATATATAGTAGTTAGAGTAAAGCTAAATATTTACAACTTGCAATAACATGTTGATTGATTTACAGTGAGCACTGTTCAACTCTATTTACAAAGCAAACTTTATCACAAATAAACCTTATGTGTGCACACACATTTGCGGGCCACTGTGATTAGCAGCCCGCCGCATGCGACGCCTCCGCCCACGGCTGCAGTCCGTGCAGCGCGGCCAGCGGAGCTCCGTTGACGCCCGTCTGTCCGCTCAGCGGCGCCGCCGGCGGCGCGAATCCTTTGCTGATCGCCTCCGCCTGCAGCGACAGCATCAGCCTGTTGGCGGCCTGTCGCTCCGCCTCGCGCTCCTCTGCCGTTTGCCGTCTGCAAAAGAGAGAGAGAGAGAGAGATTAATAATAATGAAAGAGATAGATACACAGGAAGGTTTAAAGTGCTTTGAAAGGCCACCCAAAAAATAGTCTCCCTCCTATAAATCTAAAATATCCCTCTAAATATCCCTCACATCAAAACTATGCCCTTCAGACAAATTGTAAATATATCAAATAATTAAAATTAAAAAAAATGGTTATAGGAGGAAGAAGTTATCCAAAGAGCGAAAGCTGATGCCTTAATGGGAATATTACCAAATACCAAATTCCGCAACTCCAGCTTTTTTAATCTCTAAGGTATACTCAAGACAACCATGTTTGGTGATCGATTTGTTTTGATACTCATTAAATTAGGCAAGATATCGAACAAACTTAGATAAAATAAAGATGAGGTAAACATATTAAAACAAGTTAATGGGCTTTAGCTCTTGTTCTTCTGAGATATGCTTAGAAAACAATGTTTAATGATCGATTTGTATCGATAATAGTGAAATTAGCCAAGATATCGAAGAAAGAAAGATGGGATAAAGATGAGAAAAGCTTAGTAGAATATATTGAACACAGTTAAATGGCTTTAGCTCTTAGCTCTTGTACTCTCTGGGATATTCTCACATAATCAACTCCACTTATCGATATTTATCGATGTTAGTAAAATGAGCTATCGAAGAAAACAGAATATACGGATGCAAAGTTTACTTGAAGACGAAAGTCGTGATTAAGTCTATTTATATATATATATATATATATACATAATGCGTCCTTCTATATGTTAAACCTCATTTTCACTAGGTGCTACCCATAAAATATTATTCTATTCACTGCGTCTTATCAATCTATTCGCATCGACTAATGTGCATATTCATTATCGAAAAGCAATTTGGCCAAAGTGATAGCAGACAGCTGATATGGGAAGGGTGGGAAGAGAGGGAGGTAGGGGGAGAGGGAATTGGGAGGGGGAGTTTGGTGGCGTCTCATCAAGTCATTATGTGGGCGGCGTATAAAGACCATTTAAAACTAATCAAATCAAATATGCTGATTGCCGCCGGGGCCGCAATTATGGCCAGTATTTAATAGGGTTTGGGTTTTTGTTTATTGAAAATTAATTTCGAGTCGTCGCCGTGCGTTAAATTGCATTTTAAATGTTGCGCTTAAAATGGGATTTAAACGTGCAACGTGCAACAACGTTTTGCCCCCCAAACTGCAACATAAATTATTCAGCTGCAATTGCAACGGCCTTTTGCCTTTTGCTGCTGCAGTTATTAAAACAGCCCCCACCCCCACCCACCCCAACTCCCCCCCTGCCTCCCCCTCCCACTCCCTTCTTCACTTCCATTTCCACTTCCATTTTTAGTGCCAGTTTCAGTTTGTTGTCTCTGTCTCTGTCTCTCTTCCTTCTCTTTCGCGTTTGCGCAGCATTTGTGCTCTAATTGTGGCCACCCCCAAACAAACACACACACTGCTGAAGTGTGTGTGTGGTGTGTGGGGGGTTGGTTTTTGCCTTCCCGCGCGCCATGTTGAATATTTCATGATCTAATAAAGTTCTTATGCGTCTACTGCACAACTTTTGTCCCCTTAATTACTATCCTAAATACTTTGCTCGTTAGTGTGTGTGCGAGTGTGTGTGGGTGTGTGCCACACATGTCATGCCTGTATTACAGTTTAATATAGCTATCATTACGGCTTTCATCAGCGATGTCATCATTCAAACTATAAGCTCATAACTTTAATGCGAACTTATTAAAAATGCATTTGTATCATTGCCAAAGTTTTTGGGTCGCTTGGGATTAAGTGAGAAATAGAACCTAGGGGTAGGGATAATTTTAATATTATTAACTAGGCAAATTATTTCATTAAGCAGATTAACTTTTAATATAATTGTAGTATATATAAGTATTCGGTTTAGACAATAATGCTTGGAAGTTCTGGAATTCAAACGCAAATCCTTGGGATTAAGTGAGGAATAGCACCTAGGGCTAGGGATATTTTAAATATTATTAAGAAATTATTTTTATTTATTTATTAACCATCAATATATTAGTAATATATATATATAAGAATTGGGGTTAGATAATAATCCCAATCGTTGCCCTTTCAAACACCTTAAGCCTCATCAAAAGAAGTCTAAAATAGTTATGAAATATTTATATTAAATGCAGTTAGAGTACATTTCAGATTTAATTCTATGTATAAAATTTTTATTGATTAACAAGCGAATGTTTTATGCAACCTCCGCGCAGCACTAATTAAATTATTGGCCATGCAGAATACAACAACAAAGGCAACAACAACATCTCAATTGTCTGGCAATTGTATTTTATGGTAAATATTTCACTTTTACTTTCGAGACTTTTTTGGATGCTTTATCTGCGAGCAATTTTTTTTATTTATTTTTTTTTACAGCTACCGCATGAAAAATTCAACGAAAATTGATTAAAAACTCCAAAAACAAATTTGAGTGTTTGTGTGTGTGTGGGAGATAGAGAGAGAGAGAGAGAGACAAAAGACACGACTGTTATTTATCTTCAGTCACGAGAGCTTTGGAAGTGGAAATGAAAATGCAAGAAACGCTTTACAAATGTTAACTGTTTGTCTTTTGGCGCCAGGGCGATGAAAATGTTGTTGTTGCTGTTGTTGCTGTTGTTGGCCACGATAAATAATGGCCAGACATTAGGCTAAAATGTTTATTAAAGCTCAACGCATAAATCGCTTGACTGCGCAACGGGGCTGAAAACTGAAGTTGTGGGAGTTTCAGGGGGAATGGGGAAGGGGGGCAAAGGGGAGGAGGGGTAACTGTAGATTAATGTTGCCACAAATTTAATGGCAAGTCAATTGTCGCACTGTTAGCAGCTGCTCAAACGCCTTTCTAGGCCGGTAATTAAAATCATTTCACACACACACACACACACAGAAAACAGCCCGCAAACGATGTCAACAAATTACGACAAAATAGCCAGGGCCAAAGTTTTGGCTAAGCAGCTAAATCTTTGTAGTCGACTGCCCAATACTCTGTTCCAGGTGTGGGAATAGTTTTCTTGTGTGTAATTAAATTTACTCTACTATTAAATTAGACAGAGTTGTATATATATATGATAAAATTATATTTAAATCTCCACAGTTTTTGATCTTACTATTTCTGACTAGCTTAACTAAACTCTTCTCTATATATACCTAAAAATGTATATACCCCAATTCACACACATACACTGTGTGTAAGAGCTTGTGAAAAAGGGCCCTTAGGTAATTATCTTTCAAGACATAACAATTTAGTCAGGCCATTAATTGGCTGGCCAAGTGGCCAGCTTCAAGTTGAAGTTTTTGGTTGCTCCTGCGGGATTTGCTGCCAAGACAAAGATTTCGTGCGGGGCTTTTGGCAGGACACGTGCCTTCAAAGTTAATTTACAAATGGCCAAACACAGCTGCAATTAATTTCATTTGATTTTCCTTTCTTCTACTTTTTTTTCAAAGAGAAAGAAACTTTGCTCTCGGCCAAATTGATTTTTGGCTCTTGCGGTTTAAGTTTGTTGCCAACAACTTCTTTTGGCCAACTTTCATTTGTCATTTGTATGTGTGTGTGTGTCTGTGTGTGTGTGTGCCTGCGTGTGTGTAAATTTTTAATTAGACAGCTTTCAGCAGCTAAAACTTTTCCATATGCCCCAACAATTAATTGCGTTTAAGATTTGCCCCCCTCAGTTTTTGATGCATGGCCGTGTAATTAAAAAGGGTTTAACGGCAACTTGATTTATGTGCCGGCTGCTAATTAAATTATGTATACAACAAGGTGCAACAAGGAGCAGGCAACATTTGCTTGATCTGGCAAATACCCTGTGTTCTGCTTTAAGTGGGGCAGATTTGAAACTCTTTCAATTAAATTTTGTATTTTTAATAATGTATATATTTATTTATTTATTTACTGTTATTTATATAATTTATTAAAATTAAATATTGTTATTCATTTTTATTATTATTATTTATGTTTATTTTTATTATTATTACTTTTATTTTATTATTTAAATTTCCACTTTGTGCAACTTCAGCTTTAAGAGTCTCTCAGTACTTTGCCCATATCCTGGCTATGTTCGAAAGGACTCGCCCGGCCAGACACCCGTTAGACAAAGCCATTTGTTTGGCCCCCCTCCCAAAGATTTTCGCAATGACAAGCCATTTTTTTCTTCTCCCTCTCTCTCTCTCTCTCTCTTTCAGTCTCTGCCTTTATCTATTTGTTGCTCAGTCTGGCATCTGTTTGTTTGTTTTTTTTGCCTGTATTCGCTTTGTTATATCCTTGCACAGGGTATGCGAATTTTGTTAGGAATTGTGCTGCATATAAAGGAAGGTATTCTAAATAGCATAAAGGTTATATATATATAAGTATATACATATATATATATATATTCCTATTTTAGTCTCAGATTAAAATTTATTAAAGTTCTCATATCAACTAAAGCTCGATTAACAACTTTTCATATGAACAACTTCGTTGTTTTTTAATCTATCCAAGCCAAACTTCGCATTTAAATGTCTTATTATGTTGCATTAGCATCGCTGCATTATTTCAGATAGTTCCCTTGGGAACACAGCAGAGTATTTCATTTGCGGCAACTTGAAGTCAACTTTTTCGCATGTCACTTTTCTTTTCGCTTCCTTTTTTTTTATTTGTTAGGCTAAACACATTGTCAAATTGACAGGCAACAAGCTTCATTCAATTGCTCAGTCTTTGCCTTGTTGTTGTTGTTAAATATTAATTATTGCTGTTTTTTTGTTGTTGTTGTTGTTGGCAATCGAATCATTTAAAAGCCTTCAGATAGCAAATATTGCTGTACGTTGTTGTCACGGCCTGCGAAACGGGTTACAAGTGGAAAAAAACAATCTGTGGTGGGCCAAGCAATTGGCAACGGAACATAACTCATACGCCATGTTGAACGACGCTAATTATTTAAATTACTCGGCGCACAGTTTGCAGCATATTGCATTAAGGCAATTATGCGAGCGAGACATAAATAAAAAAAACATGTATATATATCGTATATATGTTGCATATGTGAGTACACTTAGAAAAATTAAACAGAAAGTTTCTAGATTCTTGTTTTACCAATTGTTCAATATCAGAATGAAAGCTTTAACTTAAAGCAGGAAAACTTCTCGTTAAAGATTTCCATATAATTTTTTATCATATTCTATTGATATCTTAATCAGAGAATTTCTTTCCATTTAAAAAAAATATCTTCGATTAAAAGCGCACAACATTTAACAAAGTTTAGTGCTTTTCTCTGAGTGTACTCTTTACTCTTATGTATATAATTTATATGTGTAATCATGGTGCTTGTATAATGCCGTTGCCATTTCACTTAGCCACAAACGAGCCGTGGCCATTGCCGTTAACAAAATTGCGTTTTACATCATTAATTTTTACGAGCTTAACTAGGCCCAAAATGGCTGATAAGGGAGAAGACTAGAAAGGTGGGCGGCTTGCGAGGGGGCGTGGTCTGGCCTGCTAAGCGGCAATTAGCGCGTCTCAGTCGACACTTTTGAGAAACAAAGAGAAATGAAGAAGGAAAATGTTGAAAAGTTTTCTTCAGCGTTGTTTTAATGATAATTGCATAATTGCACGGCGCCTTTTTAGGGAAAGGGAAGGGCGAACATTCTGATATAATTCTAATGCTAATAATAAAATAGAAAACAATTTGAGGCACGCAAAGCGCAAACTCAACGCATCAATGCCCCATTAAATTAGAGACAAACAAGCGCGTGACTTGTTTATAGAAAAACAAACACAAATACATACACTCATACACAAATATATATGTGTACATATGTACACTCATATGCATTTAACTCGGACTTCGATAAGGCTCAACAAGCGCCTCTCGTTAATTGCCATTTGCATGTTAGGGTAGTAGGAAGTGCTGGCATTGCCGGCGCCATAAATCAAAATGATAAACAACAGATGCCCAGCTAAGTGAATGTTTCGCGTTGAAAAGAACACATGTATTAACATAGAGGTATTAACTTGTTGTTAGTAGCTGCTTTGAATTTATTGCTCTTATGTTACTTTAGTTTAAGGCATACATTTTTATTTAAAAAACCTTTGACAACGATTCGTTCTTTCATAAAAAATCTATTATTTATATTGTATAAAAAAATAAAATAAAAAAAATATGCAGTTTGTAACCAAGAGGAAAAATCTTATACAAAGGTATATAATCCATTGATTCTATACAAATAAAATAATAAAAAATACTCTAGTTTATTCTAATCTTAATTCTTGTCAGGCATTTATTTATATATAAAAACTCTTGACAAAGATTCGTTCTTTCTTATATAATCAATTGTTCATATTGCATAAAAAAAATAATAAAAAGTATATATATAATTTGTAACAAAAAGGAAATCTCTTATTAAAAGTTATATAATCAATTGATTCCATGAAAAAAACTAATAAAAAATATTCTAGTTTATTACCGTATGTAATTAAAATCTAAAGTATTTAGAGCATTTTTTTAGAAGTAAATTAAGAGCTTGTCAAGGTTCAATAATTCATAATATGTAGCCAAAAATAATTGTACATAAAAATATGTTTAAATATATATATATTCATATAACTATCATATTAAATGTTATTTTTGTCATTATTTGTTGGTGAAGCAAAGCATAAGCAACTGTAAAATACTCTGTTCACTGTTCAGATATTAAAATTACCTGTTAACATATTAAAAAAAAAAGACATAAATATATGTATATTTTTTAAGTTTTATAAGAGTAAAGTTATATATTTATATAGTTATTTTGCTATTCTTTAATAGTTAAATACACTTTACTTATATTGAATATGCTGTTTAATATTTATAAAAATATTTTATTTTTTTTTTTTATATTTGATTGCGCAAACTTTCCATTTATAGCTGTTATTTATAGATACTCAACTACAGTTTAAAAATTGGTTTATATTTAAATGCTTTGTTTAAATTTAGCATCAGTATTTAAATCAAGATTAAATATATAGTTTAATTTCCTTTAATCGACTCAACTCAATTAGCAAAGTTAATTCTGGCATATTTCCATATACTTTTATGTCCGCCATTTTGTGGTTATGATTAGTAAAAGCGTCTGCTCATTATTAGAGTAACCAAGGAGGGGGCTCTGCTCTCCACTTCCCGCTTTCCACAACCCTCACTCAATGAATCCACCACCACCACAGAGGATTGCCAACCCCTAGACCCAACTGTGTGGGCGGAGAGAGAGAGTGGGCAGAAGGGGGGCGGAAGAGGAGGGAAGCGCTTTTTCATTTAATGTGCTCATGCATAATGGATAAACCTTTTACCCCCCGCGCTCTATTTGTATTTTTCTATTTTTCCTTTTTTCCCGTGCAGACAAAAGGCTTTTGTAGTTTAAAGTGGGGTTGATTGAGCGAAAGAGGAAATGGGCAGGTGTTGCCTGTCAGCACTTTGGAGTTGCGTATTGATTTTGTTATTGTTTTTTTTTCTTTTTTGACTGGCGAACTTACCTCCATTTGGTGCGTCGGTTCTGGAACCACGTCTTCACCTGGGCATCGGTCATCTTGAGACCTCGCGCCAGGGCCGCCCGCTCGGCCGATGCCAGATACTTCTGCTTGTGGAAACGCTTCTCCAGCTCGGCCACCTGGATCCGGGTGAAGGATGTGCGCGGCTTTTTCCGCTTGGGCGGCGTCCGATTCTGATACGGATGCCCAATCCGACGGGCAATCGGAAAGGCAGCTATAAGGAAGGAGAAGCGGAGAAAGATGTAAGTAAGCTAGAAGTAAGTTTATGTGCTCAAGATTTAAAGACATTATAAAGGAGGAGGAATAATATATTGATGTCTTGAACTTATTGAAAATGATAAAAATGCAGTGATTTTGTGATATAGTTCTATATATATAGATATGGCTATATATAAGCTACAGATGTTAACTTATCAGCTTTAGATTCTATTAAGCCGCAGATGAAATGTTTTTTCTATATCTTTTCTCATTTCCCAAATATCGACAAAAATTATAATGCTAATACCACTCGACACATACAAAAATAACCTATTTAACTATTACAGTCTATGGCTTAGTTTTGTATTTAAATTAAGATGCTCTTTTAAATTTATAAAGATGACTTTTTGGGAAAAATACTTAGCACTAAATGTTTTTGTATGCAAAGTTAAATTTTGAATCGATTATCAATAGATTACTAAAATTAAATTCATATGTTTGCAACTCTATTTTGTAGGCTGACTGAAAGCTTTTCTGTAAAAGATGCTTTGCTAAATATTTGTATTTAAAACGAAAATATATACATTTGCATTTATGTTAATAAATGAGTTCTAACAGAAAAGTAAAAGAGGTTTAAAAATTATATTCGAACAAATATACCCCTCAGGAGTACGTCTGGAACAATCACACCTTTAGTTTTAGATTAAAATGTTTGTAACAACAGCTGTGCTTAGGATATCTTTTAAACAGTCACATCCTCCTTTCTCCATACAGTTTCCTCCGGATTTTCATTTGTCTATACTCTGCTTACAATAATAATACTTAACTAAAGGAAGTTCCAAAGCAAGTTAACAAGTTAGAACTATTTGAATGCAAACAACAAAATGCTTGCCTAATTTTGTCTAGTATAATTGAGGGTAACTTTCACTTGTGGACGCTCGCCTGGGTGTCCTGGCCAGGCAATTAGCCAACAATAAATGCCTGCCCAGATAACGAGCAATTTCCGATATTTGCTTCCGGCTTCGACTCCGTTAGAGGCACCTGTACAGCTACCCAAAAAAAAGAGCTGAGCTCGGTCCGCTTATTCCTTTTTACCTGCCCTCTGCGCGGCCCGCTGTGAAATCAATTTGACTCGGGCCGCTAAGCGGCTAAGCAGCTAAGCGGCTAAGCGGGGCTGGCTAATTGCCGCAGTCTGCGGCGATCTTTAACCTTTATCGTAGCGTCTTCGCAGACAACGCACGCGACATCAATTCCATTGAGCGCCGGCCCTCGGGTTGAGTCATAAACTCGCGGCTTCCTAGGATGCCTATGTGACCCAGTGCCGGGACGGGGCATCGGGCACCGGGCACCGGACAAGAGGCACCGGGCTGGGCCTAATGGGTGCGGAGCTGGCGCTGAACCTTTTAAAATTCCAGCCAGGCGACTTACTTTTGCCTTTTTGGCTCGCGTGTTGTTGTTTATTGTGTGCGATAAGCCGGGCGCAGTCCACAACAACAACAAAAACATAGAGTAGAGAAATATTAAAACGCTGTCGCTGCCGTCCTGTGTGACAACTGAAAAACCGGCTTGAACATCGCCAGCGGGGTCAGGCGACAAGTCACGAACGACTTGGCCAAAAGCTAGCCGAACATGGCTTAAATAAACACAGTCAAAACTGAGCAAGAATTGACTAAACCATGGATTATTTGCCTAAATGTATTTAATTTTTTTTGTTTCACAAAGATAAATTTATTCAACACTTTGTTAATCCTGTTTCAGTTAAAAAATATTTTAGAGTCATTTCCAGTCTTCCAAACTGAACAAGTGGCATGTCATTGGAAAGACTGGAATGTCAATTGCAGATATTTAGAATTTGTTTTTGTTTCTATGTTGTTGAATTTTCTCAGTGAAGTTTTCCAAATAACCAAAGTCGAAGTTTAGTTAAAAGATTGAATTGCCTTAACTTCCATTAGGTCTCCAAATAATCTTCATTTTCCAATATGCTTTGCTCATCTTCTAAAATTAAGCTATAAAAACAAATGTTTACAGCTTGTGGAAGCTGCTCGATTTTCCCCCCATTTTCCCCCATTTGCAACCCCAATAAAACTGGCAGCGAAATGCGCGAAATTTCCATCAATCGGAAAATGCAACCTTCGGAAAATATATGTGTGGGTGTTAAGCTGACAAATCATGTTTTTTATTGCGCATGTTGCCGGAAACCCTTTCGAAGGGAAAAAAGTAAATTTTGGGCCACCATTTGAATATTTCAAGCAATATCAATTTCAATAAAAAGCCATTTATCGCACCACATAAGCGGAGCGCTCACATCCTTAAAGGATTCAAAAGGGGATAAGTATAAGCGCGTAAGCATAATTTTATTGCTTGTTGTTGTTGTTGTTGCTGTGCTTATTTATGATGTTTTGGCTTCGTTCTTGGCTGCGTATCTTAAAGATACTCACAAGCTGTCTGTGGGCTGCGGCTGCTTCCCAAAATACGTAAAATAATGCTAAAAGCTTTTAGCATGCATTATTGATGGCGCCTGTGGCCGGAGACGGAGACAGAGATGGAGCCGGTGACCGAGGCTGCTTCTGTTGGGCCACCTGGCGTATGCGCAATGTGCGCAAGTATTCACACTTTTGACCTTTTTGAGCACAGTTCGCTTTGGACTTTATTTGGCAATTGCTTTTGTTTGGGGCAGCCCCTAAATAATAATTGGCGCCTGCTGAGCTGCATTCCAATTAACATGCAATGGTTATTAATCATAAGGCGGGGCAAAGGGTTCCGTCTGAGGTCTGAGCCAACAGCTCGTTTGTCTTGTTAATGAAAAAAGCCAAGGCGCCAGCTTATCAGCACACACACACACACAAACACATACACACAGAGAGAGACTTGCTGACGAAGTTGTTGACAAAACGAAACTGGTCAGCAGACGTCGCGAAGTGTGGCCAAGTTCTGAAGCGACTCTCTGGCTAATTAAAAGCTGCCCATGTCAGTTGGGGCAGCTCGCATTGAAGTGTGGTATGCGGCGATAAATAAGCCAGGTACGCGGCTTGGCTAGCTGTGAGCTGAAGCTGTGAGTCGGGCGACCGCCCAATGTGTAATTAATTCCTTTTCGGGGGCACAGCGCGAAATTAAAAAGTCATGTAAACCAGCTCATTAAAATAACTCAAAATGCAGCAGCAGCAACAAAAACAACAACAACAACAACTCACAAATAAAGGGCCCGCGGCGGATGTTGGCCATAAAAGCAAAGCGGCCCAATCGCTGCGATCGCCAGCTAAGCAGCTTTTCAGCTTTGGCCTGGCCAAAAAAAAAAATAATGCCAAATATGAGTTATTCCAACGAGGCTGAGGATGAGGCTAAGGATGAGGAGAAGGACTCCGATTTGGTTGCGCACTTTGACAGCAGCGGAGACAGCTGGTAATCGAACAGGGGACAGCTGATAACCAAATACTCTAGACTAGTAGATACCCTGTAGTCAACTTTAACGGCCTGCACAAAAATCATGTATTCTTTACAACTTAAAAGTTAAAAAATAAGCAAATATTAATGCAAATTTATGTATTATACACTTAATTTAATGAATTTAAAGTTAACTACAACTGTGAAGGATATTTTGATGGGTCTCTGATATTGTCTCAGTTTTATTTTATGTTTTCTTTCTTGTTATTTTTTTCTTCTCCTAAGCTCTTAGTTATATATTCAGAAAATTAAGCCTACTAATTTAAATAAATTGATGTTAAAGAAATTAATTTCAATTTCAGTTTTAAAGTTATTTATACCTCAATGTTATCCTAGAATCTATATATGTATATATATTTTCAAATAAGCCAAAAGTTTCTAGAGATTTATATCTATTCAACTTCCTTTGTCTGCTATACATATGAAATTGTATGAAAATAATTTGATGCCTAATAATCTATAATATAATCTAACTTCCCTTGTCTGCTATATATATGAAAAAATCTTATTAAAACTATATGATGCCTCAGTCATAAGCCTAAAAAATCCTGGCTAAGAATCATTATGTATATATATTTGTATAAGACAAGTCAAGATCGTAGATCTTTATTTTTATTTAACTTTCTTTCCCTGCTACACTTGCATGCCTTATACCCTCTGAGGAGGGCACAGGGTATAATGAAATCAACGCGTTCTCATTATTTAAGCGACGCCCGTTTGTAGCTACAAGTGAAGCTCATAATGTAAACAAATTAACGCCAAAGTCGAAGTCGAAGTCGAAACCAAAGCCGAAGTCGAAGTCAAGGCTTGGCCGGAGGATCGCCTGCCTCGATCCTGTCCAGGCTATGCAAATGTGAGATTTGCTTCTGGGCGGCGGTTTCTTGTCTTTTCTCCTTTCCCCTCCTCCTCCTCCTCCTCCTACTCCTCCTTCTTTTTCTTTCTTTAACTTAAGCTGCGATTGCGCATTTGAAGGCAAACATGTTTTTATACTTTAGGGCCCAACAGCAGAGTGTGTGTGCGAGTGTGTGTGTGTGTGTGTGTGTGTGGCACAAATGACATGCCGACAGGCATGTTGGCTTAAAAGACTTCTCTGATCGCGCTTATTAGCCGGGGCCAGACTCGGAAACGGTAGCCGCTGTTTGCTGTTTGCGGGCTACCGTAAAAAAAAAACAAAAGGGAGGCGACTCACCTGCCAGCCGATCCTTGACCGCCTGGTGGGCGAGCGCCGCATGGTGCAGCGGCGGCAGCGCCCACGTCAGCGGCGTCCGCTGCGGCGGCACACGCAGCACATGCCCAGCGGCGGCGGCCGCCGCCGACGGATACAGGTGCGGATAGGTGTAGAGGGCGGCGGCGCTGCCGTACGTGGAGTTGGCGATGCTGGTGGCCAATTTATAGGCGGCCAGTTCGTGCTCCTCCGCCTGCAGATCCTTTTCCTCTGCATTCCTGTCGGAGCTGCTGCTATTATTATTATTGTTGTTGTTGTTGTTGTTGGAGCTGCTGTTGTTGTGCAGACTGGTGTTGTTGCTGTTGTTGTTGTTGCTGCTGGTCTCGAAGGGCTTCGACAGCAGCCGCGATATGCTGAAGGGCAGATTCTCGCTGGACGAGGAGCGCGTCTGTTCCGATTGCAGCGATTCACTGCAAAAACAAAAACAAAACCAGATTCAATTGCTGTTGTTGCTGTTGTTGTTGTTGGCTCATTAATTTTAAGAGTGTCGCCCGATAAGCAAAATGGGCGCGAGGGGCGCCAATTATTAATTAATGTTGCAAACTGAATTTCGCGACCAGTTGCCCACGCAATACCAACTACACTGAGAGAAAATGATAGCCAAGAATGTGGCATATAACCCAAGTCTTTGATTGCTGTTCTTAAGACTTTCCATGATACTTTAAGATTATAAAGATTCTTAATAAGCGGGCAGTAAATTTCTTAGTTGAGGATCTATTTAAATATACGTATATTTATTTATATATATATTTAAAAAACTCTTTAAGCCTATTTTATTTATTTATTTATTTATTTATTTATGATACAGATTGTGGAGTGTTAACTGAACTTACTAAAAGCCTAAAGATAATATAAATATTTATAATATTTACAATATTTTGATACGAAAGCGTTGAAAGAAGTTGCCTAATAAGATATTTCTTACTTCTTGGATTAAGCCTTGTCTAGTCTAGAAATAAATCCCTTAAGCTGAGTGCGAATTACTTTTTTTAAAAACTTTTTTTAGTTCCGAAAGTCTTAAGAGAAAGTAACTAATTTAAATCTTCCCTTTGTTTATATTTAAAATTCTAAAAACTTCTTTTATAGCATGTAAATTATTATTAAACATTTTAATTATATATTTTTTAAATATGTTCTATGTGCTTGATTTAACACATTTGTGTTTGTACATTTGGAAACTAAGCTTTTAAGTCTCAGCATATTTAATACTATATTTTAAACATTTAATTTAAATTTTCTGAATATTCTAAGTACGAAACTTCATAAGTTCCCTTTATCCCAGCCTAACTAACCCACTTATTTCTCTGAGTGTTGTTGTTGCTGTTGACATTTGCCGCTGCCAGGCTGTGCGATAACGCGCCAGTTATTTTGGCCGCAACACGCAGAAATCATGTTTTTTTTCGGGCCGTCGTCACACGCGGCGTATGCGCAACTTTTCGTTGCGACTCTCTGCACAAATTGAGTAATTATGCAAATGCCGGACGCGGCATTTGATTTGGATTCTATAAATCATCGACAGTCACGATCGTCAACAACGCTTTAAAGTGTTTTAAAAGCGAATACACTTGCCAAAAAATAAAAACTATAACTATAACTAAAGGTCTATAAAACATTTGTGTTGCTTTTTGGTTCTCGCTTTTTGGTTTCTTTTATGGGGATTTTATGGCGCGTTCTATTAAAATGTTAATCCCGGCTTTGTCTCCAACTCGTTTGAAAAGCATTTGGGAATTGTTATCGGCGCTCGCTTTTGGCGCCTTGCTAATGTGGCTTTTATCGTCTCGACTGTTCCCAGTTTTCCAGTTTCCCCTTTTCCCTTCTATTTCTGCTATCAATTCAGGAAGTTTTTGGGCGTCTGCTGCGGCTATTTATTAGTGTTTAAGAGGTTTCTTCACGCCCAACCCAAATTGGTCCATCGTTTCCATCTGAATGAATGAAAGCATTTATTGGCCCGGGCCCAGCTTGTTAGCCATGCAAATGCCGCCAAGCAGAAGGCGGCTTTGTTTAGCCGGACAATGCCTAGTTTTATTTGAAAAGATTCTTTTCTGTGGCTCATCATCAAAAGATCGAAGCCAGCGAGCAGCTCGAAGTCGGATGTAAACGGTTAAGCAATACCCTATTATTATAAAGTTGATTAAATGATGATCAAAATATTTGATTTGTGGATGCTGCTCTGTTATTATTATATCCGATTTGGAAACTATACCTGTATCAATCTTTATTCTTTACTTAACCGCACAATTAAAATTACAATCTTGAATAACTTTTTACCTAAGAACCATGAATATTTTTATGGTTTTCTAAACTTAAAAAGAGCTTGCAAGTGTAAGTTTAAACTATCCATCTATATTAAGCTTTCATTGTATTCAATATATGTCAAGAAAGCCGCGTTTGATATATAATTTATATTTATTTTTTGATTAAGTGGAAACGAAAAATATTGAGACTAAGTGACAAACTTATTTTGTATAATCTCAAACAGAATCTAAAGCATTATCTTTTGCAGTTTCTGTGCTTGATCAGAAACCCATATGCCCTTTTTGGCTGCACAAACAGAGCATATTTATGAATAGACGCGCTAATAAGCTATTAAAGTTTGCGCATAATAAGCCAAGTGATAATTTTGGAATAAGGTTTAGTATATAATACTCCCCCCATTAATATTATATGGGGCATTACCTGAGCGGAGTTTCTGACTCGTCGTAGCAGCTGCCGCCGTCCATGTCGACGTCGGAGCCGCTGCCGCAGGACATGCGCGAATCGGAGTCGACATCCACGTGGATCTCCGGCTCGTCGAGATCATCGCCGTGCTCGTGTTCGTGCTCGTGTTCGTCCTCCTCGTGGCTGGACATGTTGGGCGCCAATTTGATGGGTTTGTTTTCGCTTTCAAGGAAAGTTCACCACGCACTTGTTATTATTATATATATTTATTAGATATATATATATATATATATATATATATGTATATGTATATGTATGTATTTGAATATTCCTGCACACACTTGAGCACAAACTTAATTAACTGGGTATTGTTGCGTTGAGCGACGCGACGCGACTCGACAAATTGAGCTGAGATCGGCGATCTGTGCGAATTCCGTACTGGGAGCAGGCGCGTCTTGGCGGCCGTAAACGCTTTTCATAAATGCAACCCAAAATATGCCGACGGACGCTGGCGCTGCTGCTGCTGCTGCTGCGACCTCTGCTGCTGCTGCTGTGAGTGGCTCTGCTGGTGGTGCTGCTTGAGCCACCCCGCTGGCTTGCGCGAATTCAAACGAGTAAAACCAGTTCCGCTGACGCGAGCAGCGCTGCCGGCGTCGCCGTCGCTGCTTCCTTCCTATTTGGTTAGCGTTAACGAGCCTGTTTGCCACCTTGTTTGAACCTAACCTACCATAATAAACGCTGGCCAGCGCCAGCCCGCTCTCTTGTCCTCTCTCTCGCCCGCTCCCACCCGCTGGCAGGCACTGCCTTCGGTGGTTGCTCTCTGGTTGGCCCGCCCCAGGCGCACAGCCATCTCGCTCGCACTGCGCTCACTCGCACGCGCGCTCTCTCGCTCGCGGCACATGCTCAGTGCGAAAACAGGTTTTGTTCTGCGCCTTGCTGGGCAGCACTGGTCGACAATTGACGCAGTGGGCGTGCCGCTGCCTATCCGCCATTGGCTGCTGCCGCAGCTGCGAGTGTGGGCACGACGAGCCACAGCGAGTGCGACTACGAGTGGGAGTGGGAGGGGTGAGGCAAGTGCGCTTTGCATTTGCGACGACATTTTAAATGGAAACCGTTTTGCTTTTGGGGTTTTTATTACGAATAGACGAGCGCATGAAGAGAATGTATTTTCATTTTGATTGTTTCTATTTTCGGTTAAGCCAAGCGAGACTCTGCAAAGCTGTGTGTGTGTGTGTGTGTGTGTGAGTGAGTGAGTGAGAGTGTGTGTGTGAGCAGGTCCGCGCATGGCCTGAAGAAGTGCAAATGTGGCAGATTAATAGCACAATTGGAAATAGCAGCATTTTGTCAGTTTGAGTTCACAAAGCAACGAATGGGGCGATGAGACGGGGTGGGGCTTAGTGCTGGCTGCGTCTTGGCCTGTGGTCCATTTTCCACCAGCTTTTCCTAGCCACCGTCCACTCGACAGTCGCCGTGAGCTCTCTATTAGCGCCAGCGCGCTATCGCGCCTGGCATTCTGGCATTCTGGCAGCCTTAAGATAAGATACGCCCCGCCAGGCGAATGGAAATTATTTCGTTTTGGCTGGCATCTTCCTGGGTTCACTTAAAGGTTAATTGACAGTTTTATTGGCGAGTCTTGGCCTTGAGCACGGGCCCCAGCCGGGCGGGAATGCGGCCCCGATTGCGGCCCGGAATGGAAATGGGAATGCGAATGGAGGAGCTAAGCTGGCTAAGAAGCTATTTCTGATATGTTGGCATGTGCCATGTACACACATTGCATTAGAAAGGTAGTTGAAAGGGGGTGGGGGAGGTTGTAGAGAAGAAGTGTCTCTCTCTCTGTCTCACTCTCTCAGCTGGGTTCTGTTGGGCAACCCAAAAAATTAATCACAAAAATTCCATTTTGCACTTAAGCGCAACGCGTTTTGTTTGCCAGCCACGCAAACCACGCGAAAACAACAAAAATCATGGCCAACAATGAAACGGCCAATTACTGCATATTCAATTGAGCGCGTGAGCCGGCGAACAGACGCGACTCTCCTTCTACACTGAGCGAAAACAATGCGTACTCGCTCTTAAAGCGCGTCTTGTTTTTTTCCTATGCATCGCAAATTTCTTGTTGGAATATGAATTGTTTGTGTTGGAAATGTTTTCTATATAAAGTTTTCTATTTACTTTGAACTCCTTGAAAATGTGTGAATAGGGTATACCCGGTTGTATGCAAATGTATGTAGGAGGCTTGATCTTGAAAACTACAGAAGCTAGAGACTTAAACTTATAGCTATATCTACATAAATCTATGTCTATAGCTATAACTATAACATACATACATAGCTTGTATCATTTCCTACATACATATATCTATAAGAAATCAATATTTAAATATCGTTTTTAAAATATTACAACTTCTTCTTCTGTCTTTCCCTGATTTTACACAAACATTCATGGGAAGAGCTGCTTAGAAAAACATCAAAAAAAAAAAAAAATTAAATTAACCCTAATTTTAACCCTAATTTATTAGGTATTTATTAGTGCTTTATATTTAATTCGATACGTCTGATTAAAGGGAGTAATGGGTATCTAAAGAAAATCACAATTTATTTTTTTTTAATTATTTGATTTGTTTAGAATCTGTTTGAAGGATAATAAGTTAATTTTTTAAGGTAGGGATATTTACAGGGCAATGTTACATTTATGGGGAGTCCACTCAGGCACTGATTACTGTATTCCACTTTCCTTTTTCTCTCAGTGCACGCATCTGCATGCAGAGCCATAGACGCACACACACACAGACACACGCACACACGCACAGTTGCAGCCAGAAAAGGACTTTGCCAGTCACGTTGTCTTTGTTGTTGTTGTTGTTGTTGTCCGTAGGCCGTGTAGCCAGCTAATTGGATTTCATTTGAACAGCAACAGCAACAAGCAACAATTGCTGTAATAAAACAGCAGCAACAACAATAACAACAACAACAACAACAAAAGGTCTCGACTTGGGCAATTGCAATGCAATTTTAATGCAAAATGAGAGGCGGGCCGCATTTTTATTGCATTTGTTACTTTTATTTCAGTTAATAGCAGGCACAACAATAACTGCAACAACAACAACAGCAACAACAACAACAACAGCAACGATGCTAACAAGAAATTGGTGCTTGCCATGAATACAAAATGAGGCCAAGTTGCCACCACAATGCAGGATGCCAAAAGCAAAATTAGTATGCAGCAGCTTGCTGCAGTCGGCGGCAACTTCTCCTGCTGCATTCAGCAGCAAAGTTTTTGCCCAAGTGCCTCCAAATGGCAGCTGCCACGCCGCCCACCCCCCCCCCCCCCCCCCCCCCCCTCTAAGTACCCAGTTCCAAGTACACAGTTCCAAGTTCCAAGTTTCTTCGTCTCAGTTCCTTTAACTTCAAGCTGCAGCTTCATTTGATATGCATTTTTATTTGGCTCATATACAAATGGTGGTTGTGTGTGTGTGTGTTGGTAAATGTCACTTCAATTGCCAATACTGATTATGGCCGTCTCTGTTCGCTTTATGTGCGGCCAGCTCGACGCTATTATTGGTGACAGTTTTGGCTTTTATGCGACTGTCTCTCCACGAAGAGACAGAGACAGCGATAGCGCGTGTGTGTGTGTGTGTGTGTCTGGGGTTTTTTTCCCGTTGCCATTTGTGTGATTTCCCTCAACACGCAAAAGCATTTTCTTCTGGACTTGACTTTCCTTCCCCTTCTTCCTTTTTTTGCTGCCTGTCCACACTTGACTTCGATTTTCGAGGGGGCCAAAAGCAGCCAAGTTGGCCCGATGCGTGATTTTGTTAGTGAATTGACCACACAATTTGCTAAGCGATAAATTAACACATTAATTATTAAATCGAATCGATGTGTGTCTGTGTTCTCTGCTCCTTGAAAGCTTTACTTGTTGAATCGCACTAAACTGATTTCGGCTGAGGGAGAGAGAGAGATAGAGATAGAGGGAGAGAGGAATAGGGGCGGGGTGGTCAATTGGTAACTGAGATTATTTGCTTTACGCATTTAAAAAAAAACCTTTAAACGAGCTAACAATCTAGTGGGAAAAGAATTTATTAAGCCACAATATTGTCCTTATCAAATTAAGGATATTCACTTTATTAAATGCACAATTCAAATAAGATAAGAATTCAAATAAGCTTCTTTGTAACTATAAAAAAACTTTAATATGTTAAATGCTTTAATGGTTTTTTTTATAGGGTATCAGCTTTAGCGGATGTTACGACGACGACTTTTCTATAACTGGACGCAGGACATTTTTAAAGATACATTTTACAGCTGATTTTTAGTTTATTCCCCAATAACATATATGTATATCTAGGAGGTCGCTGAGTTACGTAATCCAATATATGTTCAATAATAACATTCCCATCCAAAAAGAAGTTTTTATTTGATATTTCTCAATTTTGAAAAGTAATTAAATATTTTGTTTTCAACTTTTTAAACAAGCACCTTTTAAAAATGTATAAAATTTTAAGAACTCAAGCAAGCTAAGGAATATTTCTCATTTTGTATAAAGCTACCCCCCTCCCCCCTCTCCCCTGCCACCTCTCACATATTCATTAGATAATATAACCAACCCCAAAAAGATCCAACAATGTTTTCCTCATTGTTTATTTTTTTTTGTTAAGTGGGGCAAAAAGTTTTATTTTTGTTCAGCGTAATAATCGTGGCATAAGAGAAGTGTTCTTAATTAATTTCGCACCCACTCTACGCAGCAACCACTGATTTTTATGTAGCCACACTCACACCACACACACACATAAGCACACTCGCACACACACATACACAGATTAAGCCTATATCTGTGCATATTATATTTGAGTGTATGGGCATTTTTAATAAGTAACCGATTTTTGCACGCATCCTTCGCAGCTGCCTCCAGCCCCGCCCCCTACGCCCCCTTTGGCCACCATCGACAAATTTGGTGTGTGCGCCATTTTTGGTCGTTTTATAAATTAAACATGCTCCTCGCGCAATTTTAGCCAGCGATTGTTCCAATACCCTGTAATTTGTGCGTGAGGAAGGGGTACTTTGATGAAGATTATAAACATTTTATGGAAGATTCGTTTGGCAAAATAACGTTGATTTATGTTAATATTTTTTAGTTACTTCAGTTGAGACTCGTTAAGGGAATCTCTTTAACATAAATAAAAAAATGAAAAAAAAAATAACAGAAAGTTAAGAAAAATTATAATAATTAAAACTTTACTTTTATTGCATAAATTGACTTTAAGCAAAATACATATGTATTTATAATAATATAATGTCTTTATATTTATAAACAACATTAGTTTATGTAAATTATATTACTAACTTAATTTTTGTTAATTAAAACGAGATATTTCTTCTCTATTCAAGTCGATATTATTAATAATTCAAAGTATTTTATATATATATGTATTTATTAAATGAGCTACATATATTTATTTACAGGGTATGCAACGCGTCAAACACAACGATTGTTGTTGGTTTTCGCTTGCCGCAAACGCGAATTTGGCACAGTTTTTGGGCCCAGTTAAATGGAATGGAATACAATGGGGTTGTTGGGGTTGACTTCTGTTGGGTGTGAGGGGAGTATTAGGGGTGGCATTGGGACTGGGGTGGGGGTTGGGGGGTGCGACACGCCGTTAAGCAGTTCATTTGTAGGCAATTTTCGTATGCGAACAAAACATTTGCGTTGTTTTCGCGCCGCGTTTTGTGCGATTAGTTGCAATATTTATGGAGCCTAGTTAGCCATGATTTTTATGGCCACAACCGAGCAGGGGGGGGAAGAGTAAATTGAGTAAATTGGTTGTACGCTTATGATGTGTGTGGTTCATAAATTCGGCTGAAGTTCTTGGTAGATTTTTGCTAATTTTATGCTGGGGAACAGCTTTGTTTTGGGCCAAGTTGTTGGCAGTGTTTGTTTAACTGTCGCAGCGAACGGCATAAAACTAATTAAATCAGAGGCGCTCGTAAAAGCCCAGATCTATAGCTTTCATTCAGTTAAGTGTTTTTTATGGCCAAAACGTACGCCCCCATAAAAAAGACTGGAAACAAAGCCGTTGAGATATTTACGTTAAATATTTGGAAAGCAAATTATAACATTAAACAACACTAAAATATAAAAACGGCATATATACATATATACATACTATATTCCAATATGATCTCGTAAAAAGTTTCTTTTCTGAAATACGATCTCAAATCGAGCTCACGACACATTTGCTTGATTTGCATACGCAAACTGGCTAAAACCAAATGCATTATAAACGCCCAGATCCAAATAACAATACACTTAGAGAAATCAAAAGCAGTTTAAGTGGAAAACTTCGCTATTTGAGCGAGAAAGAATCAGACTTGAATTGATGCTACAGAAAAATATTCATGAAGAAATTTGTATTATTTGAATATACATTAAAGGCAACCAAGGTTTAAACCAACTTGTATAATTTATTAATATAGATAAACAGCTTTTAAAATCCTTCCAGTCAGTCTTGCAAATTAATGTAGAAATTCCTTTTTTTGTAGGTTTAGAAAATTAGCATTATAAAGTCATCTGGTTTTTCATGATTTTATTTTATTATTTTATTTTATTTTTTTTATACATGAAAAGTGCTGTTCATAAAAAAAAACAGTGCTTAAACTTTAAACCAAATCAAGCAAAATTTATGAATCAAATACGATTGAAACTATTATTTTTAAATATTATAGCTTTAAGTAAAATAAGTAAATTTTTGTTAGGGAAGAATATTTACACAGGAATGTTACATTTTTAGGAAGTATGTGAAAGAGAAAATTTCACTTGATTCTTTAATAGTAAGAGATTTTTTTAAAGTGTATCTCCAAAAATATGGAAATCATCAACATAAAAACGACACCTCTTTTGAGTAGAGAAGAGTTGAAGAAGAGTTGAGTTAAGTTGAGTGTGAGCTGCTTATCTCAACTAGCCAAGTTAATTGCTTAATCTGCGAGGGCAGTTTGAGAACTCGAGGCTGGTGCATTAGATCTCGCTGGGTTCTGCTTGGGGTCAGGTGTGTAAAGGGTTTCCTACCTGAGTCGCTGGCTCGTGGGATGAGTCATTGCGAGTGGTTCGCTTATCGGGACGAGAAATGCGTGTCTCCTGGCGGTGGCTTCAATAATTTTATGGGCCACGTTGCCGCAACGAAACGCGCTGCAATCAATTAGCAATGTGACCTGTTTATTCGCTCTCTCTTTCACTCAGTCTCTCCCTCTCACTCTTGCATACCGCAACCAAATTCTTATCAGTTTGACGCGCTTGTTAATGAACGAGCCTGGCTTTATGGGCGTAGAGGGGCGGGGCGGGCGGGGAGGGAAGGGGAGATTCCTCTCATATTTTGATACATCGATTTAAAGCTGACTTGTTGTTTGGCTTTGTCTCTTAAAAGCTTTTTAGCTTAATACGCATTTTAAATGCTAATTAAAATGTATTTAAGTATTTGCCCGGGGCAGCTCATTAAGTGTTTTTATTTTCATTTTCATTTGCATATGCACTAAAAATTCTTAAATTGCGCGCTCTTCACTTCGACTCGTTATAAATGACTCGACACGAGGCGATTCACAATCATTTTTCAAGTTCACCTCAAAGGAGAGAGAACGAGAAAAACTTTTTGTATAACAAATGAATATTTTCATTTTTTTTGGCCGCCTTCTCCCAAAACAATTAAAATTTGCCAAGGCACAAGCAACGAGGAACAAGGAACAATGAACAAAGGATCTGAATCTGTTTAGTCGACTGTCGGAAATGCATTTTAGTTGAAATTAAAAAATATCCTGTGCCCTGCGGACGTCCTGAATCGCAGTTCATTAATTTCAAATGGCCCTAATGCCAGCTCCTGCCAGCTTACCGAAGGCATTCCTGCAGGCCAGGACATGGCTGCTTGCCAGGACCAGGCACAAACTGACTGACATATGAGGCTGTATGAGGCTGCAAGGAGCTGGTGACACTGCACGCCCAAATCCCAGGACTGGGCCAGCAGGGGCTTTGGGCCAACAACAACAACAACAACAACAGCTAAGCTCGAGCGCTTCCTTGCCAAGAAAGCATTCATAGTAATGAGGTAATAATGGAGGCCACAATCCTTGCAATGTTTCAAAAGCCCAACCCGAAGGGATTAGCTTTCTATATACACATATACATCCATAAAGTTTCTATTTAACAACTATTTAACAAGCTAACAATTTAGTCCCAAAATGTTTTAAATCAAATCCTGTGACAAAACATATTTAAATTGTTATATGAAAAAATGCTATAAATACCCTTAAGTAAGTATTTATACCCTATCTGATTGGATAACTGGAAGGTTGCTAAGGTCTTGCGAACCTTAAAATATTCTTGGCCATGAGAGAAATTAAACATGCCCCAATAGCTCCCATAAACAAAATTATTTTAATAACCTAATTCAGGACCATTTTTTATGAATTATGAATCTAAAGTATTTTGGTCAAAACATTATCTTCCGATAGGCAACATAATAAAGATAGATTTAATGGTAACCACACAAAACTGAGTTCTGCATCAAAAAATTAAATTTGATTTAAAATAAATAATAATAATAATAAATAATAATAATAACAAATAATAGAAATAATAAATAATAAATTAATATTCTCTCGTATTATCTGATTGAGCTTATACCCAATTTTACATCTGCTAAAGCGTACAGGGTATAGCCTCGTCGAGCTTAATTTTTTTAGTCAACTTTTCAGTGAATTTGTTTAAATAAGTTGTAAAAAGCGATTAATAAGTTGGAGTTCAGAGGTTATCTCAACAAACACCAATGAATTTTACACAAATAGAAATATTTATGAATTAACCTAGTTTTATTTATCTTGTGTTTAAAAAGAATTGTGCAATTTAAAATTGGTATCCCATTTAACCACAATTTGAAAGATCTTTCTTCGGGTTAAACTCATTTTATATTCAATAAATAATTGTCCACGTTTATTTGAAATAATCATATTTGTTTATTTATTTAAAGCATTTAATTTGATGTTCAGCGACGAACTTCGAAATCGAGCCAAATGCCGCCCTTGAGGCTTGTGACGATACCGAAGGGATCGTAGGTGTTATCCTGGCGGGTCTTCGGGTTAACCTTGACATCGAAGTTGGCCACAATCTCGACGAGTGCAGCCTTGATCTGGGCCAGAGCGAAGCGCATGCCTAAGGGAGAGTCGAGGATTAGTAAGGGTAGACAAAGGGAAAGGTCCTTCTACAGACCTATGCAGATGCGAGGTCCGTCGCCGAAACCCATGAAGACGCCACGATCGCGGAACTTCTTGAGGGCGTCGGGTTCCATGAAGCGATCGGGCTGATACTCCTGCGGGTTGGGGAAGTAATCCTCGTCGTGCATGAAGCAGGTATGTGGCACGAGGACAACGGTGCCCTTCTCGACAGTGATGCTAGCTCCATTCCTGTTAGGCAGCTCGATGGTCTCGGTGCAGATCTTGTTGGACACGGCCAGAGGAGGAAACAGACGAAGGGACTCTGGAAGAGTCACAATGAGTAAGTAAACTAGACTTGAGAAACTGATTAGTTAGGCTACCTTGGACACAGGCATCCAGGTAGGGTAGTTCGGTGAGCTTCTCGAAGTCGACGTAGCCCTGATCGTTGAGGTGCGCCTGGAGCTCCTCGCGCAGTCGCTGCTGAGTCTTGGGATTCCTGCCCAGGAGCAGCAGAGTGTGCGCCAGGACGGAGGCCGTCGTCTCGAAGCCGTCCAACAGGAAGGTCATTGTGTGCGCCGTCAGCTGGCGCGAGTCCAGCTGCCGCTTGCTGGCCAGCTGCAGGATGTAGTCCAGGATGTCGACGCGCTCGAACTGTTTGCTAGCTGCCTGCTGATCCTTGCGGGCACCGACCGCCGCTTTCATGAAGTCCACGAAAAAGGCCTCCACGTGCTTGGGTATGAGGCGCAGCTTCTTGAAGCGGCGCATCGAGGGCACAAAGGACATCAGCACGAAGCTGATCACAAAGCTCCAGGGCTGCTCGAACAGGGCCTTGATATTGGCCATAACAGGCGTGGGCGTCTCACTGAAGCTTTGCGCACTTAAACCCAGCACGCAATCGGTGACCATTTCGGTGGTGAAGCACAGGCTGATCTGTGAAGGGAGCTCAGGTTAGGGAACTCTCTTAAATAAGTAGGACCTAGCACTCACATCCTTGCCATTGACACCTCCCGGTGTGCCGATGCGAATCTGCTTGCGAATAAAGTCGTTCAGCTTCTTGCAGACCTCATTGGTCACGGGATAGACCGATTTGATCTAGACACAAAAAGGAAATCAGTTGGGGAATGGGAATCAGAAATTGGACTTAAGGACTTACTCGACTCATGGTCAGACCTGGGGTAATGTCGGCGCGACGTTGCTTCCACTTGTCGCCGACCAAGGTGAACAAGTTGTTGGCCAGAATAAAGTCGGAGTTCTCGTCGACCATCGTGGTGAGCTCGTTTTGGTTGAAGGACTTAAAGTCCGAGACGAAGATGCGATGCGCCAGCTCCGGGCTGACCACCAGGAGCTGCGGACTGCGGGCCATGTAAATGCCAACGGCATCGTATTGTTGTTTGTATTTGCTGGAGAAGGAGTGCAACTGATCAGTTGGGAGTACTCAAAAGGGATCAGCTCGATCAGTTACCTATAGATCCTTTCGAGATCGTTGCTGACATGTTGTTTCATGGTTAGCAAGCTGGCATAGTTGCCGGTAAGGATCTCTGGAGCGGGTCCAGGCACTTTGCGTTTGCGCCAATAACTGTAGTTCCACACGAGGAACACGTAGCCAAGTACGGCGGCCAGCACCAGGAGCGTAATCGTGGCCAAAACCATTCTGAGCCAACTGCGTTCGACGACTGTTTGGAAAATGTGCCTCAACAAGCGGCGTATTTATATATACTATCTACATATATGTGTAGGTCAGTTTTAAGATAGGGCTTATCAGCACTTGATTAGCTTGTGCCAACTGCTGCAACTGTCAGCCAAACTTTTGAAATCGTTTTTATAATAACATTTTTATAGTGTCTGACAATCTAAACAACTGGCATACCCTGCCTAATTGAGCAACTTAATTGCCCACTGATTGTAGAGCACTCGAAGTTCGGCTTGCATTCACATTAATTCTATTTTGCTTTTGCCAAACAACAAGTCATTGTGAACTATTCACATTTGGTGTGCTTTTAATGTGGAGGGGAAAACATTGTTGAGGAAGTTTATTTATTAACAGTCAGGAAAATAAATTCCCAATTTAAAAATGCAGTTTTAGTTGAGTTAAATATTGTTAAATAAATTTAAATAATTAAAATTAAAATTAAACTAAAATTAGCAAAAATAATATTTGAAAATGTAAAATTATAATATATGTTAACGAGGAAGAAAAAAAGATAGAGATGTATAAGGCAAAACACAGATCCTTCGGGGGTTTATATTGAGCCTGTCTCCTTCTCATAGCTGAGTAAAGTTATTGATTTGCCAAAGTAAAAATATATAATTAAAGGTGTGAAATTGTTTGCCTTCGCTGATTTAATTAACTAACTGACTTACGGATTAATTAAGAGCCTTACTTTATCAGCAAAGCCTATCCTTAGTTAAACCCTACAAGTTAACTATTTTTTTTTTAATTGGTGCAAGTTCCTTTTATAACAGAAAGAAACACAATAAGAAGGTACACAAAATTCTTTCATCATTTAAATTAATATAATAATGTAAATAAAGTTATTGATTATGATTTGTTTATATTGAAAAGAGTTTGGAATGGGGCTTATAATTTGTATCTATCAAAAATAAACACTCAAAGCAACAGGTTAAATAGATATTCGTTATAGTAATTATTATTTTTTATTTGTTATTCAATGCGATTTGCTTTAAGTTTATCATTAATGGTATATATGTATGTGTGTGAGTGTGTGTGTGTGTGAGTTGTGCATTTGAAATGTATTTATGTGTGTCGCCTGGGAAATGCTTTTAGTGGCACATAAAGAACCATTAAGCAGCCAAGTCAACAAGTCAACAATCAGCGACAAAGTCTGATGTATGTATCTGTATCTTGTGGATGGGTGGGAGGAGGGGGGAGGGGGAGGGGGGGAGTGTTTGTGGAGCAGTTCCATTACACCCACACTCGCAATTGGTGGCTTAATGGATTGCAAGCGCAGTTAATAACTTGGCCAAAAGTGTGCCAAGTGTGGCCAAGTCGAAAAGTCCGAGAGACAATTAAAACACGCGGCCACAAAAACAGTTCTTAATGACAGCCGCGGATGGGGCGACGTCCTTTCCTGACCACGTGTGACAAATTGACGCTTTTTAATTTCCACCACCACTTTAAACGTAAAGCGCCACACGAATTACGAATGGCGAATCACGCATACGCCGCGTTGAACGGCCTCTCCTCTCTCGCTCCTGAGCTGAATTTTGGTCTGGCACATTTTGTAAATGGCTTCCAGGCTGCCGTTGTCAACTGATACTGATTGACGACGTTGTTCAGGCCGTTGTTGTTGTCTTCTTGCTGCTGCTGCTGCTGCTAAAAAGGTGTTTTCATTTTGAATGCAAAAACGTCGCCTTGATTAATTGCCTCGCACAGGCAACGTCCAAAGGCTGGGAAGCTGTTCACATCGAAGCTGGCCGCGTGAAGCAAAGTTAACCAAAATACCCAAGACACGAGCACGAGACACACTTGAGTTACTTTTAAATATTATATAGCTTTAACATTGATTACATATTTTTTTAAAATTTATTTTTATTATTATTCGATGATTTTGCCTATATCATAATTGGTAATACACTAAAGTAGCAGCTGTTGTAATTCTAAGAGTCGAGGACTGTTTTTTTATAGATTAATTGATTGCTGTTCCCAACAGCTGACTTATTTACATACATAAGATTCTCAATTTAATAAGACAGCTTATCGAAACAATAATTTTCTTACTATATCTCTATTTTTATTTTATTCCATTTTATACTATTATAATTTATACCTTAGTATTATATGTGTTTCTTAAGAATAGTTTATTTTTTTTTTAGTTTCAGTTGAAACTCGTCAATCACTTTCATCAATAAATAAATAAATAAATAAATATTTCAGGTACTTATTAATTTACTTATATATACTTTTTTTATTAATTACTGCTTGAATGAGGCCTTGAATCAGTAAGTATTATTTATGGTTTTTTAGGTCTCAATTTTCGTGTCACGACACGCAGTCAACTCCATTTAGGAGTGCTATATAGAGAGCAGCGGAATCTGACTGGGACTCCGACTTGTATGGGGTTTGTGATTCTACTTTATTTAACAAATGATGTGCATGCCTTGTGAGCTGATAATGTGAGCGCCAGTTGGGTTCCCTCTGCCAGTTTGTGGGTTCTTCTCCTGGCGCGGCGTCCAATCAAAATGTTAATGACACTCTCAATACAGTTATCACAGGAGCGTCAACTCTGTTGATATGCGGGGCTTGGCAGCGGTTCAGTGGGGCAAGCTGGTGGTGCAAGCGATGTTCCAAGCTGCAGTCACTGGCCACTTGACCGAGAGCCTTTTAAAATATCTGAACATACCTATTGTATTTTGTACGTGCTAACATGGGGTATAATAAGTTGGCCAGATATTTCTGTTTCCATATCACATTGAAAGTTCTACAGGGTATTTAGTATTCAGCATCTTTCAGTTAACTAAGCCTACTTCTTTTTGGTTCCTTGTGGTTGTCATTGGAGTCGCATTCGTTGACTTCCTCTGCCTGCCCCTCGTCGTCTTGGTCGCTGTTAAGTTGTCATTTCCATTATGACCATGTCGCTTTAGCATTTAACAAATAGTTGAGACATTTACAAGCCTCGATAAGCGTTCGACTGCGAGGAGCCCCTCCCACTCCCCTCCCCTAAGGGATCAACGGCCCAGCCGCGAACGATTTGTGTTAATGTATTTGGATTTGGGGCTCAGCTAATTTATGCCGCTTTTAAATGGCCAAACAAAGTTTAATATTCATACGTCCGTCTGCTCCATTGCTCCTTTGGACATTAATCAACGTTCAGCAGCCATAAAACTCATAAATAACCAAATCCATAGTCACAGTCATAGCCATAGCCAATCGCTGGCCAAGGCAGCGGCCCACACACACAATGCCCACATTGGCCACAATAGCAGACGCACTCACGACCTGGCCATAATAATTGGCTGGCGCTTTTGACAGGCCAACTTGATAATATGACAGACAAGTCAGCGGCGCATCAAGAACTTATCCAAAACATAGCGACATCAACAATATCAAAGAGGTGAGCTGTGCTCGACTAAGTGCATACCCTGTTAGATTCATAGATATTCCACATAGACAAGGCTTTAATAAAAGGCAATAGAAAATCGCCAGATAAGCTGACAGAATGCAATTTAATAAACAATAATATATTGATTTCATTCTGCCTGATCAGTATATCCAAATCTACATAGGCTACGTTCTATAATTTAATATAAAAATAAAATAAAAATAAAAAAAATAAAATAACATAAGTGCTTTCCCAGGGGCTTGTAATAGATACTTTTTGCCTGTGCTCAATTAAGTGAAGTTGAAAATCGATATTGATACCGTAATCTTTTAATCTATTAATAAACAAGAAATTAAGTTTTTACATATGTTATATATTAAATACGAGCTTTATTCAATCAGCCCGTCTCTGCGTTACAGGGTATAAAAAGACGCCGAGACACCGGATATGCGCTAAGGGAATGAGAGTGGGAATGAGAGTGGGAATGAGTGTCGGAATGGAAGTGGGAATGGGATCGGGAATGGGATCGGGAATGTGGATGCGGATGCGCTCGACTGGCGCTTGGCTGGCGGCCATTTGCCTGTTGGGAGCGTTGACAAAGGCAGCAATTATCAATTGATAATGCGGCAAACAAGGCATTAAAAACATATCGAAAACAGTTTCGACAATTTATCAAAAGATATGGCAATAAGAACGAGAGAGAGGGAGAGAGAGAGAGAGAGAGAGCAATTTCCGATTGGTGGGCGTTATTGTTTATAGAGCTAATTACAAAATGACAGCCAGACTGTAACAATTTGAAATCAATTTATCATAGATAGCAAGCAAGAGAGGAGAACGCTCTCAGAGGTCAGAGGTCAGACCATATGGCCAGGCGACGATTCCGCGGCTCGTTAGAACGGGCATAAATCATTATCGTCGCTGATCGTTTCCGTGAATCGATCGATTGTTGCTAAAAGAAATAGAAACTGATAATGTGAGAGATGGAAAAGGTCTAATACACTTAGAAAAAATAGTACTAATTATATATATATATTATATATTATATATCTCTAAGTTATTTTGTAATCAAAAGAGTTTTATTCCACAAAACAAAAAAATCGTATACCTTGGCTTGGTTAACTATTAATAGTAGTGGTATTTTCTCTGAGTGTAGCAATCAGTAAAAACACTTCCGATGGCTCGATCAGAGGCTATCAACTTCAACCATCTTTGAGTGGATGCAACACGTACAGAGTAAAACCTTTGCGTAATTTGCAACGTAAACGTTTTGTTTGAAATTGAAATTGGTTTTGCTTTTGCGAAACAATTTAACCGCAAATCGAGTAAACGATAGGCCCAGCCCCTATCTTTATATTGTGGAGAGCTGAGAGCTGAGAACTCTGCGAAAGATTAATTCGAGCAAATGTTAAACTTTCTGTACGATTTAGCATACCCTACAATGAGCGAACTATATAATTGGACACGGCGCATCAGGCAGGCAGGCACGTTTCGTATTAAGAAAATCGTCGGGTTCACCAAAGACCACTCAAGTGAGAAAGAGAGAGCGACAGAGAGAGAGAGAGAGAGGTGCAGCGGTCAAAAGCATGCAATTGGCTATGAAAATGATGGCAAATCGCCTTCGCCTTCGCCTTTGCAGTTGGATTCACATTTGCATTCACCGCGAATCAATTTCAAATGGCCATCCATTCTTCAACTTCATCATCATCATCGTGCCGAGATCATCGTCAAATCATTTTTTTGACTGATGTTGATGAAAACGATTTTAAATTATTTTATTTCAATTGCAAAATTATATTATTGCCCGACTTGGCTTTGCTGGAATGGAACCCCCTTCCAACTTGCAACCGGCAACCGGCAACTGGCAACTGGCAACTGTGTCTGCCGCATGGCTATATCAATTTTTTGCGCTTTTTCTGTTTTATTGCTACTCCATTAAAATTGAATTGACTTTTTCTAGTTGTTGTTGTTGTTATATTGCCTGTTAATGTTGAAAATATAATAATGGTCATTACGCCGATACAGAAACGATTGTGCGATTGATGTTAAATTAAAAATTATTGATTATGCAGCAAACACCAGTTGTAAAATGTGAGTATAGTTAAGTTAATAATGGAAGAACTATATATTCATAAGGAAAAAAGAAGTGCTTTAATTAAGAGTTGATCAGTACTTACTTTTGTCCAATTATTTCTATAAAAGCAAATAGATTGGATTTATTATATGGACTCATTTACACTGATCAATAATATAAATATTCTTTATTTATTTTTCGCTCTTTCGTTTTATTTAACAGCTTATCAATATAGAAATAAAAATATATTCTGCTTAACTGCGTATTCAAGCAGTACAATGCAAACAGTTTAATGTGTTTCGCGCAAAAGCAGTGCAACAAGCAGTTCATATGTATATGTAGTTCCAACGATATTCGCTAGGTGTCGCTCGCAATGCCCTAAGGTGTGTTTCCCGACTATGAGGCTTAAAACTAAACTTAACGCGCACTCAAAACCTAACGATAGTCAGTAGCAATAATCGTCAAACTTAACGAAAGTACGAAAATATGCGCAAATTAAATTATTCCTAATATCCCTTTTAAGCTTCAACACCAAAACAACAGAGAGCGCCAATATTAAGTGAATAGTTTAATAAAGTCAGCTTACAGAAATAACACGACATATTTAATAATAATAATTTATGGTTTACCTTGAAACTTTTACCCTACACACCCAGCAAACTACTTCAACTGCAAAGTACAGGCAAATGTCGCATTTAATCTCATAGTCTACATTAAATCTGACGTACTTCTTGAGTACCTCAACGGATTCGAAAAAAACGCAAAACGCAAATGTTTGCCGTCAGGCCTCATTAATAGCCGCCAGTTTTGCATGGACCGCCCTGATGCTCCTGGTCCGCCCCACATACATATACAGCAGATGAGCAAGAGGAAGAGCATTGGTTGCTTTTCATGTGATTGTTTTAAATTAGGCGAAGTCAATGAAGGCTTTCCACTCTCGCTCAAGAGGCTATCAGGCTCTGCATGCGCAAATTGTGCGGTAATTGAAGTGGAACGGTAAATGCGGTTGGCGTCGCAGCGGCAGCGGCAGAGGCAGAGGCAGCGGCAGCGATGCTGGCAGTAGAACACTCATACGCACCGTTGCTGCTGATGAAGGGAAATGATAATTACACACACACACACACACACGAACAATTTTTGTGGAAAAATGTACATAAATAGCAACAATCTCATTAAAAAATCTACACCCAGGGCTCTAATGAGCGCCCCGAGTTCACTTACAACGTAGCCCTGGGCCGTCCCTCGCTGCCAACCCCGAGCCGAAAGCGAAACCAACAAAATGTAATTATATCGCATTATTTGTCATTTCGAGCAAATGAATTGAAACAAATTTAGTGTGACAAATGAATTGTTTATATGCGTGTATATGCCATGCATAATACACTCACAACTGCATGGCCACATAAGCAAATACACTCAGAGAAAATTTGAGTACTTTGTTAAGACTTTGTCAAAGCGAAAGATTGTTAACTAATTGTTTGTGTCTTCAAAATTAATTAATACTATATTTTTTATTTTCTCTGACTGTATTTATTTACATATATGTGTGTGTGTGTGTTTGTTTGTGCTTATGTAGATACAGTCAATTTGTTTTAGCTTTCTAGCCAATTTGATTTCATTTGAATGCGTGCGAGGTTTGTCCTAGCCATTAGAATTTGGCGTGGTCGTATCTTTTTGGCCATCGGCTTTTTTGGCTTTTAGCTAATTCAACTTTATGAGCCATGTCTAATTACCAAATGAATTGTGCAATTATATATTTTTATTTATTAATTGGCTATCTCACTAATGAGCCCCAATGCAAAAACGAGATGGGATTGAGATGGGATGAGTCAGCTTTGACTGACTGACTGACTGACTGAGTGGCTGATTGGGTGACTGACTGACTGACATAAATGTCATGAGTTATGACAGCCGATCTGCAGCCTGCGGTCGCGAGCCCATCGATCCACATTGTCATCAGTCGATGCGTGTTGTTGTTGTTGTTGTTGTTGTTTTTGCTGTTTGCGGTTATTGTGCGGCCGTAACGAGCGTTTTGGCCTACAATGTTGCCAACGCCAGCGGAAGCAGCCACCGCGATGGGGCCATTTATGCAAAGTGCTCGAGCATTTAATGCTGGTCCTCTCGGTTGCTTGGCTGCTCATTGTGCAACTCATTAGCACTTATTAAAATTAAGTGCAGCCAAAGGGTCCCAACTGCTGCCTACTCGTACACTCAAAGAAAAGCTAGTGTGATCGAAATTAATATTATATATAGTACACAAAAGAAGTTGCAGTTTAAACCCTATGTTAATCAAGATTCGTTGATCACAAAGGAATCTTAAACTGCAGCTAATTCATTTAAATTTTACTTAATTATTTATTATAAATTATTAGCAATAGAAGCACAATGTTTTTTGAGTTTGCAGTAGAACATTTAAAATGAAGTAAAGAGAAATAAATGTTATATATAAAGAATATAAAGGAAGTTGCAGTTTAAGCCCTATTTTGATTTAAGCCAAAGCAGAAGAAGAATTCATTTAAATTTGCTTATACACTTACTTAATTATTTATTGTAAAGTATTATCAAAGAAAGCACATTTTAAATGATGAAAGATGAACTTAATTAATTAATCATAAATATGATTTTTTTATTTATTTAATTATCTTAATTAGCTTTTTAACCTTAACAGATCTTTTTCTTAGGTTCTCTTAGCAAGTTCTTATTACATTTCGCTGAGTGTAGTTTTAATACTAAGCGGAAATGATGGGCCTAGATTTGTGGTGGTGCGGGCTAGGGCTACGGCCTGGGCAGGGGTCTGGAATAGGGCTGGGCCCCGAGTGCAACATCATCGGCCGCAAAGCAAAAGCAGCTGCGTCAGTTGTAATCAACATTTCAGCAATTGTCAGTTACAGTTGCATTTGTTGTGGTTGATATGCTAGTTGTTGTTGTTGTTGTTCTTATTGTTGTTGTTGTAAGTGTTCACTGGCGCGTGTCGCCAAACAAACAAACAGAGAAACAGAGAAACAGACAAAGACACAACTTGAACTGAAATGCGCCTCAAAATGGCGACCAATTAACGTGGCTGCCATATTTGTTTTAGTTGTTGTTTTAGTTGTTGTTGTTGTCTGTTGCCGGGCAATAAAACATTTCATTTATTAGCCACCACCAAAAGCCAAGCTGAAAACTTGCAATCGTACTTTTTGCCTGCAGTCTCATTGATTTTTGTAGCTCCAACCAAAATTGCTACAGTGAACGCACAGTAAAGCAAACATATAAAAAACTTTTTATATGTATTTAAATGTTTTTATTAGCGAGGTTGCACTGTATTTGTTTTGGGTCGTGTCTGTAGGCAGTTAGCTTAATGCGTTTGGCTGGCAGCTGTGCCCCCAAGCCGCCAAGGCCACGCCCACCACGAACACTTCACACTTTCACACAGCACACAGCACACAAAAAGGATGCGGACCCGAAAAAATACCAACACAAAATAAAAAAAGGGTAAAACAAATTAAAACAAATTGGTCAACACAATTTTATTATAAAAGCAATAGCCAAACTCTCACACACACACACGCACACACACGAGCAGAGCTCTCATCACATTAGGGCAGCTGAAGGCGCCTCGCAACGGGAATCGATTATCCTTTTCCTCTTCTTTTTTTATATTTTTTTGTTGGCCCAATCCTTTCTGCATACGTGCCGCACCTGTTGTCATGGTTAAATGGAGGAGTTCTGTCTGCCGTCTAAATGCTGCTGGCCATGCGAAGCGGAGATGATATCGGCTCTAATGGCGTTTTGGCCATCAGAATTGGCCAGGCCATTAATGGGTGACCGTGTTTGCATTGGACACGGCAACAGGCTAACGGAGACGAAGGTGTGAAGTTTGCCGCTCTTGCAGTTGCACTTGCCACAAAGTGTTGCCCTTGCATAATTATATGCAATTTGTATGGAGGTCCTTCTAGGAACAACGGCGGCTACTGTGTTACCTGGACCTGACTGAAACCTGACTGAGACCCGGCCCAGACCTGGCCCAGACACGCCCTCATCTAATGCATCTTTTGAAATGCTTTGTTTGCTTCCAGCTGCAGTTGCATGTTGCATGTTGGGCAACTACTAACTTGGCCATAACTCGCTTAATTAGCAGTCAATAGCACGCACTTCATATTGTCCAATTAATTTAGCATATTACAGCGGCTAACTGCGAGCTGCTGCACCAATTGTTGCTGTTGCTGTTGCTGCAATTATCTAGGCTGCCGCAAGTTGCACGTTGGCAGACTGACGTTGACGGCTTCGTTTGTTGCAGCAACACAAAATCAGCATATTGCATGTTGTCGCATTCAGCGTGGAGTGGAGTGAAGCAGGTTGCCACATGCCACATGCCACATGCCCCCGTTGGGCGCCTAATGATAGAGCCTGTCAAAACGTCAAGCATCTATTAGCCCGGATTTCTTTGTTTTGTGTTGCATGCGTCGTCGTCGTCGTCTGGATTCAACGCCTTGTCCTGTTCCCTTGTTGCCAGCAACACCCCTGGGCAGTATAATAAGCCACTACACTATAATACTAGACTAAATACACACACACACACACTTGCATGTGCTGGCGCTTTTTAAATCAGCTAACAAAGTCTGGGCCTGGCTCGGACGAGCCCAGCTTCGACATTGTTTGTTCGTTAACATTCCCCGCAAGCACTCAGAGAAAACAGTTAAGAGCTGTTAAATTCCAATATAAATATAAAATTTGTTTAAATTGTGATCAGTTTAACAAGTTGCTTTAAAAATTATGCATAAAGTTGTCTGTTTAATCTGAAAGAAATCATTCAAAAATTACATCGTTATAATTTAAAATAGCTAAATTATTTATTGAATAACATTTCTCACAAGTGACTGGAAAAGGTCAAATATTTTAAATAATTATCAAAATCTCTAAATTATATTTAAGATAAAAAATTAAGAGATGCAAATGTTTTTACCCCTTTCAAAATTCGTTTTAAGATACTTCCAGTCTTTCAATTTAAACAAGCTATATATAGAAAGCCTGGATTTTAAAATCCTTAAATATACATTATTTTTAAACTCCTTCTTCTTCTTGATTTTAAAATATATACAAAAAATCCTACTTAAAATGCTGTTCATAGAAATAGTATTAAATACTTAGAGATAAATAAAATAAAATTAAATACTATAGATAGATGGATGCATAGATATATGCATAGAAAGATAGATAGATGGAAAGATAGTTAGAAAGATGTATCTATGCATAGACAGATAGATAGATAAATTGTGATAGATTGATAGATCGAATTATAGAAACGAAGATGAATATAAAGAGAGTAAGATAGATAGAAAGATATTTAAATAGATAGATAGATAGATAGGTAAAAAGATAGAAAGATGTATAGATGTAGACAAGGATAAAATATTGTAAAGAGAGAAAGATAGATAGATGGATGGATATTTTTTAAAATATTTAAGAAAGATTAATTTGAAGATAGATAGATAGATGTATTGAAAGATAGAATATTGTATATTTTTTAGAATACTAAAAAAGATGTATATGGATCAATATTTTCAAATATTTATTTAATTAAACTGGCCCAAAAGAACCCGTTGTAAAATATATGCAATTATTATAACTTTACTTGCTTTTCAATTCTAAAAAGACTTTAGCTTAATTTAAACTTGTTAAGCCTTTTTTATAATGAGATCATGTTAAGAAATTCCTCGCTGATCAACGTCAACGCAATTTCGCTTAGTGTATGCAAATGCCGTCGTTGAGTGTTGCATGCAACCGTTTTTCTTGCCGCAGTTGCTGTTCTCGTTGTTGTTGCTGTTGTTGTTGTAATGCAATATTTAGTAAATTTATATGTTGTTGTTGTTGTTGTTGTTGTTGTCGTTGTTGTAACTGTTGTTGTTGCACATGTCTCTGAAATTCGTGTCATGCGCCTGTGTAATTTAGCGTTTAATGAGAAGGCGTTTGTTGGTCATTAAACTATCGCCTCAGTTTGCCCCCACCCCCTTTACCCCTCCCCCCCCTTGTTGCTGTCCGTCTGTCACGTAATTGTGACTTGGCTGTTTTTTGTTAAGTTTTTTGTTTCGTTCAGTTTTGTGTATATTTTGTGGCAATATATCTCGCGTAGCCGCTTATTAGCCGCACTAAGCAGCTCGTGGCCACTGCGCAAGTTGCGTGTTAGTTTGCCGTGTTTTCCACTTTTTAGTTTAACCTCTCCTCATACTATCTTTTTTAGTTTCTATTAGCTGCAGCTTAGTGTGCAATCAAGGGTTAAGAGGCACGCCCGAAGACCGGTGTCGTAATTGGACCTGATAAATATATAATTTAGCAATTAATCAATAATCAAACTATTGACACAATAAATTGAACATTAAGTATTGTGTAATAATAATAATAATAATAATAATTTATATGTTTAAAGCACATGAATTCACTTTAAGCAAATAAATACACATATTAAATATATTTAATATTAAATAATGTATAATAATAATAATAATATTTTGTATGTTTAAATCACAGTATTCCACTTCGAGCAAATATATACATATACATATATAACTAATTAATAATTAAACTGATGACACAATTAATTACATAAAAAATAATGCATTATAGTCATTTTATTTTATATGGTTAAATCATATATATAATTAATCAATAATCAAACTATTGTCAAAATAATTTAATCATTAAATAAGCCATAATAATTATTATATTTTATATGTTTAAAGCAGATGAATCCACTTTGAGCAAATAAATACATATATTTAATTAATCAATAATCAAACTAATGACACAATAAATTTAATATTAAATTCTCTTCTTCTTCTTTGAGTTTATATATATATATAAATAATTAATCAATAATCAAATTATTATCACAATAATTCAAACATTAAATAATGCATAATAATTATTATATTTTATATCTTTATACATGAATCTACTCTGAGTAAATATAAATATATATATTTAATAATCATAATAATATTAATATAATATACATAAAAATCACATGAATTCAATTAGAATATCACATTAATTAATTGTAAATATTTTTATATTTTTCTACAAGCAATTTTATTTTATTTTTAATTTCTCTTTAGTCTTTTTTTCTGCTTTGGCATTTTGAAGGAGACGAATAAATAATAACCGCAATTAATTTGCACGTAAAATACAAAATTGTCGCATGAAAAATGCATGTGAAATGCAATTAATTCAAGTGCTTAAAACAACAACAACAAAAATAACAACGACACCCACAAGGCAACCACATTGTTGCAACAAATAATAAAAAGATAATTTTAATGACAACGTTGCCGCCATTTTTGAAATTGTGCCAGCAAAATCTGATTGTGGTTCTATTTGTTGTTGTTGTTGTTGTTGTTCATTGCTGCATTCGTATTAATTATAATTATAGCGCTGTCTAGTTGCAAAAGTAACTCATTTGGCAAATTGCAGCCACAATTCCAACACCAGCCACGATTCCACTTCCAATTCCAATTCCAGCTCCAATTCAACCTCAACTGGCATTTAACTTAAATATTTTGTCTGTTCGCTGGCTTTTTGTTGTTGCTGCATTCAAATTGGCCAAATGCGCTTTTTGGCCCCGGCTCAAAAGCCGCAACGAGACGGACGCCCGTGACGAATTGTCATTGCCAACTGCCACGCCCCCCCAGCCCCCGCCCTCTTGTGCTTTTACAGGCAACCCCTTTCAGCCATGTCTATGTATGCAGATGCGATTGCCACGCCCCCAACTCCAGCCTTATTTGTAATTCATAAGCGCGTTTACGACGGCGGCTTTTTGATGTTTTCTACATACCCTTTATGGTGGGTATTTCAATTTAGTCACAAAGAATGCGCAATAATTAAAAATTATAAATATATACTTTATTTATTTTATTTGGTCACTTTTGTAATAGTTTTATATTTGAATATAATATAATTATAAAATAAATATTAATATAATTTTAATTTGATCATTGAGTACAGTGAATATTTATATAATGGTTTAGAAGTTAACTTAGGCAATATAGAGAACCCTTTTTGAACTCTTTAAATCTGTATGAAATGGTTACTCTCTATGTATACATATTAATAGCTTCTCTAAAGATCTTTCTTTTTTATAAACTCTGTAAAGGGTATTTAATATTTCACACACTACCATAAAGCTTCTCAGAAGATCTTTCTTTTATATAAACACTGTAAAGGGTATTCAATAGTCCACACTCCGCACTTAACTTGTTTTCTCTAGCTCTTTTTTTGGTGCATAAATTTGTCATTTGGCGGCAAAAGTTTTCCTCCAATTACACGTTGCAACAATATAATGACATAATGTGTCAGGCGATTCGCAGACTGCTCCTGCACCAAGTCCTGCACCAACTCCGACTCCAACTCCGGTTCCAACTTCAGTTCCAACTTCAGTTCCAACACCGGTTCCAGTTCGACATTTGCATGCGCTTTGTGTTTATGCAAATCGCGCAATTCTGCGGCTTATAATTGGCAGCATTCACAATCGCAATTGCAATTGCAATTGCAGTCACAATTGCAGTTGGACAGCGGCAGCAGCAAAATCCTGGCCAACAGTTGCTGGTCCGGTAACTGGCAACTGGGCCGCTTTGATTGGCCAGGCCAAGTTGGGCCGCCATTGCCATTGCCATTAAGCTGGCTTTGTCGGAAATTTGTTTATGGCCCGCCCGCCATATTGTGCATCATTAGCTTTTGGGCCGCACTGCAAGCGTCTTGGCCTTATTTGCACTACACTCAAAGAAAATTAGCAGGCATTTAGTACTTAAATTGACTTAGAAATGTTTTTTATTCTATTTATTTCACAGCATAAATTAGACTAAGTTGCTTTCCAAAAAAATAAAAAAAATTCAAAATTAAAAATTAAATATTAAAAATATAAAATAAAAAATAAAAAATTTAAATTTAAAAATTAAAAAAAAAGATATATATATATATAAAAGTTAAAAAATAAAATATAAAAAAATAAAAATAAAAAATAAATAAAAAAATGTTTTTTTTTTACAATAGTGATATTAAATAGTACTTTAGCTACTCTGATGCTCGATTTAGCATAACTTAGACAATAGACTAAGTTGTTAGCTAATTAGTTTAATTTAAGTTGTCGTATATATTAAGAGAATAATGAAATACCTTCCAATAAAAAAATAAAAAAAATATATACATATATTAAAAATTAATAAAAAAAATGTTTATTTAATAGTAATGATATATAATGATAAATAACTTTAGTTACTGTAAACTGAACACGCTCTCTTAGCTTTATCAGCAATCGAACTTTTCTCTAAGTGTACAAAGGTTCAATCCTCATCCTGCGGCCAGCTTTAGAGAGTCAGAGAGACTCATCTGCAGCATCCGCCTAATTGCCTTAATAGCGCTTTGTTGTTGTCGTTGTTGTTGTTGGCAAGTGTTAATTTTGTAGCTGGCCGGGCCGAGCATAATTATCGAGTGGGCCAAGTCTGGCCAAAGTCTCGCTGGGGGAGATGTGCATGTGACTTTAAGTTGGACGTGGAAAGCTGACGTTGAGTCAGACAACGGGGCCTATCAGGCCCGATATAATGGCGATCGCTGGATTGACTTGCTAACCAAAAGACACAAAAATAAATCAATTAGCTGGCTGGCTGGCTGACTGGTTCTGACTGAATGCGGCTCTGTGGCGGTGTTGGCCTAATGGCTGACTAGACTAATTAGTGAGTGGCCGACTATTTGTATTAATTCGCTTTAGGTTTCACCAATTAACACATTTTGTTTATGGTAATATGGATAATCCAAGCGATGTTTTCGTTGATTTTAATAGTAGCTCACAACAGCTTTATGGCTTTATATAAACACAAACACATCCTATTTATACAGTATGTGTGTTCAATTCGCACATTGCAAAAGCATCGCGCAAAAAGCCGCTAATTGAAATTAGTTAAAACCCACTTGAACCCCATTTTAGTATTGCGCAAATCACGTCCAAATCAAGCGCTCAAACTCGGACTCAAACTCGGACCTCGGACCGGGGCCTGACAACATTCCACCCCAAAAAGCACACAAATCAATTAGTGTCCGTCCCCCCAGCTATTGCTATTTGTGATCGTGATCAGCTCATCTAAGAATCAATTCAATACGAGCAGAGCCAAAGCAAATAGGAAGCCAACAAACAGTCATCTAATCAAATCAAGTCAAATCAAATCAGGCCAGGCCCAAATCTAATACCAAGAGCTTATTTCTGGCTAAATCAGGCGTTTGTAAAGTTGAATATCTATTATTATACTCAACTCTTCAACTATTTTTAATGGTAGATTTAAATTGTTGCTTACTTAAAATGCATTTAAATGTCAACAAACTTAAGTCTTAGTTAAATTCAAATTTAAATCTTAAAAAAAATAGTTACAATTGGATTTAAAGTTGGACTTTGAATACTTTAAATAGAGTCATAGCCAAAAAGAATTTTATTTAATATTAATTAGAATGTAAATACTTTGAATAGTGTCATACTCAAAAATGTTTTTTAAGACTTTGAACATTTGAATTTAATATTATTAATTTTTAATATCATTTATTGGCAACGTGACGTTTAGCAGTCCCCTGATTTGGGACCTGGCAACACATTCATTATAGGCACAAATCAATTAGTTAGTTAGCAATCCGGTCTGGGCATGAGTTTCATTAGCGTTGTGGCCCTAATTAAGCTAAAACAATCAAAGCCAGGCAATTGTCATAATTTAGTCATGGCAACAGCGAAAATTAACATTAATATCCAGCAAGAGCAGAGGTAACTAGAAGTTATAGACGGACTGATCGGACTGATGATCAGACTGATGATCGGACTGATGATCGGACTGATGATCGTGGCGCCAACTGTACCCAAAATGAAATTTGTTATTATTTATGCGAGTTTTATTTGCCGCAATTGATGTCTGCTTAATAAAAGTTAACGTCTCGTATAATTCCTACGAATTGGCAGCGATCCGTGCCAAATGATGGGACTTCTTCTGCTTCTTCTTCTTCTTTTTTTTGTGTGTTTTTTTTCGGGAACAGGCTTTATGCTTGGCTGGGGGCCTGGGAATCGGGGCCCGGCACTTAAACATATTCATATATGCATTGGAGCTTTTTTGTTTTTAATGTTTTTGGGTGTTCCAACACATCCGGCACAAATATGAAGTGTGTGTGTGTGTGCGAGTGTGCGTGTGTGTGTGTATTATTATTTCTGCTAATTGGACTGTCGAGTGTGTTGTTTGCCGAATTTAACTGGCATAAATTTCACTTCACAAGCGGAAACGCCCACTTTATGTGATGAGCTCTATTATGCCGAACATAAATAAAAAACTTATTATTATAAATATTACAGAAATATTACACACACAAAAAAAGTGAAGTTAAATTTTTTTTGCGTTTTGTCAGCTTTTGACAATTAATTATTTGTGTGCGCAAATTTGTCAAGGCGCAGAAATGCATTGCAAATAGATTAAATAAAAATAAATTGTCATCTAGTCTACGAAAACAGTTTTGTGGCATGCCTCAATGCTGCGGCACACAGTTGTTAATTAAGTGCCATTAACTGAAGGATATAAACGCAATTAGCGCCAAGCGGATCTCAAGCAAATCGTTCAGTTGTCGCAGTCCCCCCCCCCTCCCTTTTCAGACCCCGCCCCCCTTTCGCCTACGCCTCTGGCGCTGTTGTAGATGTTGCGTAGCCGCGAGCAAAGTGCCGTCTGCTTAATTAGTCTGCCTCAGAGTGATGCATAAGTACACACACTCACACACACTCACACACAGATGTGTCCCAACTCATTTAAGTCGCATTTAATAAAATCAAAATCCATTACGCTTAATTTTGATTAAAACATTGCCCCAACACCAGCGACTGCTCATTAAATTGTCACGCATGTTGTCTCACACACATACACACGCACACATACGCACACACTTTGAAGTTTTCCTTTGGAGGCCGCCAACGCTGACACTTGCCTGACATCCCGTTTGACAGTTGGGAAAACTCTCTGGGCCCCGTTCATCCTGCGATTGTCACCTCGATCTATTTGCCAACATCTGGCGGGGGGATTCGGACTCGGACTGGGACTGGGATTGGGATTGGGCAACGGTGGCATTCTTAAAAACGATTTAATTTAATTTTTATTGTTGACATAAGCGTAATTGTCAGACCATTTATCCGCATTAACTCCTCTGATGCGTAAGGATAACAGCAACAACAGCAACAGCAACAACAACAAAAGCAACAGCGGCGACAACAATAACAGCCACAAACAAACATGGCGTCAACCAATGGGCCACAACAGGGGGTTGCGACTATGGAACAAATGCGAGAAATATCGCTCACTTTCTCGAGTGCTCTTTAAATAACTTAAAACTGTAGAAAAACTTGAATATACTATACTAATTTATATGCTACTAAAGAGTTGTGAAAGTATTATATTATTTTTATACTTTGCATAATTAAGTACAGTTATCCGCTTAATCGAAAATCTTAATAATTCGTAATTATTGCTGTCCCTTGATGAACATTCGTTAATTCGTAAAAATCCCATACATTTTGTTCCCCTCGTACTTTTTTTCGCTATGCAAAGAATATTCAATCTCTTATAAATTTAAGTTTTGTTTCGCAACCTCTTATAATTCGAATTTTGGCCTCGTCGATAATTGGTACTCTTTTTTTGCATGCAACGAGTATTAAATCTCTTATAAAATAAAGTTTTGCCTCGTAAGCTCTTATGATTCCTTTTTCAAGTCGTAATTGGTTGCAATTAAATCCCCGTTAGGTTTTATGCGTATTTCTCTTTTAGTTTGCTAATTGTTTTCCAAATTTTCCGGTTAGCCGGAAAATAATAAAAATTTAATAAAATACATAGTTAAATTTTTGTTTAATATGCAAGACGTACAAATAAATGTACTTATATTGATTTGTTTAATTACAATAAAGTTGCATAGTATCTAAACATCATTTGAAATACATTCGAATTTATCTATGTTGCAAAGTTGTATTTATAGATTTTTTTTTGTCCATTTATAATCCATAGCTTATACTCTTTTCCATAGAACATTTTTCAGTTAACCAAATTTTTCATATAAAATATTCATATCTAGGTCTATAATCTTAAAAAAATACAAAAATGCTTCTCGCAGGCAGAAGATAGTTTTTTTAATCACGACTTCTCAGACTCAAAAAGTAGTTTATTTAATATACTTTTGTCATATTTTGTAGTCATCATCAATCAGTCAATCATGATTCTGTTCGTTTGCTGTGTCAATTGCGCCCACTGTGCGAATAAAAAACATAAATATTTACAATTTCGCACACACCGTAAAATGAGTTTGGCTTTATCTGCCTTTGTGGTTGTTTACGCGATTCAGGCTTATTCTGGTGTCCTGGCAGGGATCGCATTAGGGCGGATTGGGGGAGGGAGTTTATCTAAAGCGAACTCAGTTTTTTCGTTTGTTTCGTTCGTTATTTATATGCAAGTCAGGTTTTGTCAACAAAATGTTATTCGTACAGAATGGCGTCAAAAAGGGGCGCGGCCGAGGGGCGGGGCTTAACGCCCATCACGCGCCTCACTGGACACTAATGGAAAAACTCGACCAGCATTTGTTTTTTTTTATTTTATTTTATTTTATTTTATTTTTTTTGGTGGTTGTTTGCACTCAGTTTGAGTTGGCTTTAAAACAGCCAAAGACTTTTCAATTTGGCCTGAATCAGATGAATTTGAATTGGCTCAATTTATGATATTGATTTCGCGGCAATTTGTTTGATTTGCAATTACACAAAATTTGTGGCTGCCACATGCCGAGTTTTGAATTTCCGCTTGGGCGCGGCACGTGCCCCAGTATGTGTGTGTGTGTGTGTGTGTGAAGGGTGTGTGTTGGGTGTGGGTGTGTCATCGATTACATATTGCCCACTTCACATGTGGCCCCGCCAAATTCATATTCATATTGCGTTACTTTCTCAATCTATAATGATGTAATTGTATATATGTAAATATAAAAATATATATATTTATATATAAAGTCTGATTAAATCGGCTCGCAACTTGCCGACATTAAAATCTAATTAAACAAACGATTGCAATTAGCATTTACAAAAACAAAATGGTAGCAGGCCCTTTTGTTTCGTTGGGGGGAGCCGCACAACGTGGCGTATAATTAATAAATTTGTACACGCGCACACAAAAAATGTGCCCATTATTTAAGTTGTTGTTGTTGCTTGGCGTTAATTGCACAAATACGTTTTTGAACAGTCCATTTTTGTTATTACTTAGAAGGAGTTTCCCCCTCCTTTCCCTTGTTCCTGCCCCTTCTCCTTGCGACGCGCGTCAAAAGCGGAAATTTGTTTATAATCGCTGTTAGCGTGTGGTAAGCTATATTTATATATATATACAGCTATATTTATACACATATATATATATATGTATAGGAGGCCCCTTTGCCATATCAATGCCCTAAATGATTTCGTTGCCCAAGCCCAAAGTTTGAGGCTGAACTAAATTGATACATTACTCGATATTTCAATTTGTTAGACTTCTGGGTGTTCCAGCGCCTAACATACCCATTACTCCATTACCCAATGGCCATATGGAGTTGGCCACTTGCCTAGGGGCTCTATTGTCTGTGTATCTTTTCTAATTTCGTCTCGGCCTTTCTTTCTTTTAATAAATTTTTTATTGTTTGTTTGATGGCAGCCAACAACAGCAAAAGCAAAAGCAAAAGCAACATTTGATGGCCTCCGAGCACGCGGCCCCCTCCACAAATGAACATATCTATTAGGCACTGCAGTATCTATTAGTGAGCCCCTTTCTTCAAACCACTTTCCCAGCGAGGGAAACCCTTTGTGGCTATTGTTTTGATAAAGGATTTTTGGGTCGTCTAATTGCCGTTTGCCTGCTGACTTTTTTTACTTTTTGGTTGGTAACCGCAACGAAAAATAAAAAAAATGCACAACATATGAACGTCATTAGAAAATTGTTTTGCCAAATGGTTTTTAAATTGTTTTTGTTTATGCTCAGCGTCATCCGGCGAGCGTTTCTAAACGCTTTCTATTCGAGCCAAGAGGCAGTTGCCAACCGCCAACCGCCAATTGCCAACAGTTGAACAGTTGTTTGTTAACCGCTCGAAATGAGTTAATCTCTCTTTCTTTCTCTTTCTCGCTTTGTCTCCTTTTAACTTCTGGCTTGTGGTTTGCACCGAACGTTTAGCGATTTCAGGCCAAGAGCTCCAACAACTGTTGTTTGGCTTTTGGGGCGACTCGGATTTGGATTTGGATCACTTTCGGCGTGTCATTGATTGGCATTAATTAGTGATCATTATATCAACTGGTACCAGTTGAAGGATCTGCTAATTGAAGACGATGCTTAACTCATTCGCATGGCCTTAAATAAAAACCGTTCGCCTAAAACATGCTAAACACTATTTTCGGGAACCTGGTTAAAGCTTATGTGCGAAATATTTTCAACTATATTTAGTAGTTCCACGGTTCTTTTTTATCTGTTTATTTGCTTAGCTTTTGGGGGGAAATTGAAATTTATCTTGTTGAAAAATAAACAAAAAAAATTGTTTTATTTTTGGTATGAAAAAAACCTATCATGAGTTCGTACTCAGTCTTGTGCCTTTATCCAGGGTATTAAAGTCTTGTGGCATGAGTTAAAGAAGTTAGTCTATGAATCCATCAATCAATCAATTACTTAGCAAATTCTTTCAATCATTTAATAATTAAACCTTCAATTGTTTACTTATTTATCTTGTATAAATCATTCAGTAAATCAACTAGCCAATCAGTCAGTCAATCAATCAGTAAATTAGTTGCTGATTTATTCATAAGCTGATTCAATCACTTTGTTATTTAGAGATATGTATTAAATCAGTCAGTAAATTTAGCAGCATTCCCTTAGTTAGTCTATCAATCAATCCATCAGTCAGCTATTTAGTCATTCTCTCAATCATTCAATCAGTTAACCTTCGATTGTCTATAGGTTTATTAATTTATTTTTGAGTTAGTCTGTAAATCTATCAGTGAATCAACCAGTCAATCATTCAGTCAATCAATCAGTAAGTTGGTATGTAATTTATTCAGACAGTGATTCAATCACTCTGTCATTCAATCACTTTTTATTCAATCAGTCAGTTAATCAATAAAGAATTCTCTCAGTTTGTCTATCAATCAACTTTAAATCCTTATCACCTGTAAATTTTTGTTTATACACATACTTCAATCGTTCAGTCAAGCTCAATCAGGTTATATATTAGTGCATATATCTGGATATATATCTGCTTATTGACTCAGCTTCTCAGCTGATGTGATCTTACTCATCGCTGGCTTTTGGGAACTCGTCTTCACTCCTAATTCAATTAACTGTAAAAGCCGTCATTAAGGTCTTATAATGTACTCTGACCGGGCAGAGCAAGAGTAAAGGAGAAGGAGGAAGGGAAGGGGTATTCATACAGAAGTAAGTAGCCCATCGGCGGTATCATAAAAACTGAACAACAAAGTCACACCTCAAAGCGGTACGATAAATCAAAGAGTATCTGCCCGCAAGGCAAAGAGCAACAAAAACAACATTTTCTGACTTGCGGGCGGCCAATTTTAATTACCAAAATTATGACAAAGTTGTTTATGACATTTTAACGTGAGTTTTGCGGCTCACAAAATTTGACTCGGAATTTATTGATTTTTAAGAGTCTCGCGCGGCAAACTTTGACTCAAAGCACACAATTTATGCAGATTGCTTTGTGTGTGAAAGATCCGCTTAGCAACAACAACAACAGCCCTGGGGCAAGTTGGTGCTGGGGGCAGGTTGCTACCGTTTTGTAATCGACGTAAAAGAACTCACACGAATTCAAATAACCAAAAATCATAAGCATTAAAATCGAATTTAATCCTTGGCCAGCTGAGAACGCAGAGCGCCCAGATTAATTGCCCAGACGCCAGAGATGGGCCCCCCAATCTGGTTCTGGTTCTGGTTGTGGCTGTGGCAGACCTACAGCAGAGCGTGCAGCATGCGGCATGCAGCATGCGGCATGTGGAGGAATGCGCGCCTCAAGAATCCAAAAATTATCAATTTATTTCACGCCTCGAAATCACAACAGCAAAGAGAGAGAGAGAGAGAGAGGTGGGAGAGCGAGAGGTATATAGTAAAGGCTTGGCCAACAGCTTAATTATAGTTGCAGGCAACGTGGAACCTGATGAGGCTGCAAAATGTATCTGAAAGATACAAGATACACTAACCAAGGACTAATGGGCATAATTTTAGAGTGAGTTGTCAGTGAAGAAAAGCCATTAAATTCTTTATGATTTGACGAATATAAAATACCCTAGCATATAAAGCTAGACATTCCATTAGATAACTATATATTTTACTAAGAAAGTTTATACAGAAATCTATATTAAATAAAAGCTCAAAGATTATTAAAGGTTTGTGACTTTTTAAACTAGTTAATATCTGTCTCTCTATCTGACGAATATTAAATACCCTAATGTCTATATAAAATATTATTAAAGATCTGTGACTATTTCAATATTTAGTTAATACGCTTCGATGCGCCAATATCTGTTTCTGTATGTTTACATAGTTCTTAACAAAAACCCCTTTGTAGGGCTAACAAAAGCCGCTTTGATCAACAGTTTTAAAACCAGTCTAAAAGAAAGGATGTTACCTGCTTTCTTTGTAAACCAATCTCAGTTGCCATTCTCCCATTGATTGTCCGACTTTTAAGCCAATTTTTCATTGATTGCCCAACACTCTGTTTCTCTCTCTCTCTTTCTCTCTTGCGCAATTTCACTTTGTGTGAGCCGCAGCAAAATAACAAAAAAAAAACAAAACAATAGGCGTTAAGAGGGTGTTATCCTTTAGCGCCTTCGCTTTGTGAGGATCCGAGTTCTCAAATCGTTGTCGTTCGCGCCGCATGCCGCATGCAACCTAATTGCAACCCAAGGAAACAAAGGCGAATTTACAATGCCCGCAAGGACACAAGAACAACAACAAGAAGAAGAAGAGGATGAAGAATGAGGAGAAACGGCAGAATAGTGGCCAGAGGAGCCCTTTAAGGCCCATTGGTGGCTTTGCCAATATTAGTGTTTTTTGTATACCCTGTAATTTGTGCTTATGGGGTATGATAGTTTTAATGTAATCAATAGAAAAAGCTGAGTTAATTTGGACAACAATGAATACAATTTTTATAGCAAAGTTTGGTTAACTGTGTACAGGGTATCTGCTAGTCGATCACACCCGCCTAGTTGAATTCAACTTGTTGTTTTTTTTTGCGGTCGACCACCGCCTGCTGTCCGTAATGAATGAATTCCATTAAAGATTTGCGCCAGTTTGAAGATTGCCGCCCAAGGATCAACCGGGAAGAGGAAGAAACAACGCCCAGGCTCGAATCGGGCGTCGGGAGTCTTGATTGAAGGTTGATTTGCGGCGTTTAGTCGGTTGTTCTGATGAGATTAGCACACGTGTTGAACACGCACGAACAAAAGGACGAAGGAGGGACGACGGCGGCGGCGACTTTAAAAGGCCGTTAAATTTATTTTGACAAATGACATTTCAATTGCAATTGTTCGCACAGCGTGTGGCAACTGCAACATAATTCAAATTGAAACTGCGCAATTCATTTTGGGGCAGATCAAACAAAACGTGATTGGAGCCACCTTCCTCTCTCTCTCTTTCGCTCGCCCCATCTCTTTCTACCTACAGCAACGTTGGCAGCAAAGTGATTTGATCTTTGCACCAACGTGGTAATCCGCATCTAATAATGTGAAGCATTCGGCGCACGATCCGCGGCTCCAGACTTCGAGCCTCGCGGTGCCAAGACCTCCCAGTTGGAGGCCCCTCCCCCCTGCCCCCTGCCACTGCCCACTCCTCAGTTGATTGGAGTCAACGATGGAGTTATTTGTACGATTGCAAAGGCCGTTGCTGCTGCTGCTGCTGCTAAAGTTGATGCTGATGCTGGTTTGCAGCAGCTGCTGTTGCGCCAATTTGGCGATCGGGCGATCTGCGATATAGCAACAAATTATATGCGTCTCGCGTAATTGAGAAATATTGAGACATTATAAGCGAAAGAGACAGAGAGAGAGAGAGAGAGAGAGTGGGAAAGAGAGGTAGAATGTTTGAGGTGTGGCAACAATTACAAAGCAGGCCGAATTTCTCTGCCAGTTCTACGTCTGGCATTTATATCTAATTACGATTCCGACTGCTGCGTCATTCCCAGTTCCCAGTTCCCCAGTTGCCAGTTTCCCCCAAACGCGGGCCACAAAAAACGAACGGTGATTTTATTTCATAGATAATTCGCTTAAATTATGGCGCAGCGGCGTCGACTTAATGCCCCAAAGCGACCTACAGCAGCGCCTGATTGGATCGCTCCCCACTCCCCCCTCCCTTTTCCACTCCCCTCTTCCTCCTTACCGCGATCGATATCGATATCGATCGAGCGACGTCAATCATGCCACGATTTGAGGCAGAGAGCGACCACAGTAAAAACACAAAATGGCCGCAGCTTAAATTAAATGCCAACTAGTGAGTGTGTAATCCATGCTAGAGTGCATAGATCGAGTGTGCATGACTGGAAGATACCCTACTACCAAACTCTTTCAGACTGTTGTGTTTGTGAACTTTCTTTTATTTGTTAATTAATAAATATTACAGTTTAAAAGAAGTAGTTGATAATTACAAATATTATTTTAATAGATTACTTACATATATGCTCTGGTAAAATCAGTCAGATAAAGGGCTTTAATTTTAGTTATAATTTAATTATAACTTGGCAGTCTAAACGTTCTAATAATCCTAGATAAAGCTTTCCTTTTATCACAGATTTAGACTTTTATACACAGCTCTGTTCAATCCTTTTATAACTTTTTTTTAAGCCCTTTCAATTCAATTTCACATTTGATACCTTTTTAGAAAGCCTAGAATGTAAGTATTTCATTAAACAAATTAACCCTGCTATATTTGCACTTTTTCTTCTTATTTTACATATTTTTACTATCTATACCCATACAAAAAAATACCTATGAAAAGTACCTCTCATAAAAATAGCAAACTTTATTTTAAATTTAAAAAAACATCAACGAAACCTAAGCTAAGCTTTATTTTAAATTTTCTACATGTTTATTGAGGCTTAAAATATTTATTTTATTTATTTTACTGTGCTGTTGACAAAGCTTAAAAATCTCTGAAAAGGATGACTATCAATATAATTTTTTGTTCTAGTTTAATATTTGGTTTATTTACAATCTGTCTAAAGGACAATAACTAAATTTCTTAAGGGACGGTTATTTACAGGGGAATGTTACATTTATGAGGGCTGATAATATGAATATGTAAAAAAACTGCTATAAATTTTTAAAAACTAAAATATTTAACGGCTTATCTGGTTATCATAAGATATGTGATAAGAGAGAAATTTAGATTTTTAAAGCTAATGAAGCCATGACTTCTTGGAAATACCTTTTAATGATTGTACATTTAGTTCAATGCAATAATTTTTTTGGTTATATAGAAAAATTAAATATAGTTAAATAAATATCCTCTATATATAATAAAAGAAATATTCTTTATATAAATATATATATAATTCAGTCAAAAGATGTATTTTTCACCTGTATTCGGTTTGTTTCCTCTCTCAAGTTACATAAAATGCAAATTTGCATATATGCAAATGTTGTTAATGCCTTTTAGCTTGCACATTTATAGGGTATAAAAGCAACAACAATTTAATTCAAGTGTAGCACATTATTGTTGTGATAAAAGTGAGTGTGAGTGTGTGTGTGTGTGTGTGTGTGCAATTGCAAAGAGCTGTCATGCATATTTTATGCCCGTATTGTATTGCGGCATTTAGCGGAATTAAAACACGCCCCTGGGCCAAACAGACAAGTGTACGAAAGCGAGGGGATGGGGAAGGAGGAGGGTGTGGAAAAGCAAGATTGACAAATTGAAACGAATGTGGCCATTCACTTGGAAAAGTTCATTAAATGAACGCCAGCCGCTCAACGGCAAGGGCCGAGGCATATCATAAAAGGACATGGACATTATGACGACAATATGGCAACACCTCGGGCCGGGCCAAAACAGGAACCTGACAGCCTAACTGGCCGGCATGGAATTGAAAATTCTTCATAGTCATCACGACGGCTTTTTATGGATATATGCCCACAATTTCCACCCTGCAAAAAGCGTGACGTATTTCCGCCTTTCCCTTCCCCCTTTGCATTTTCCATTCGCACCTGCATTCATTATCCTTGTGTTTTTTTTTGGTATGCGTAGCTAAGTTTTGAGCTGTCAGTTTTTATGTCTGCCGCATAATGAAGCCGACGAAGGACTTCCAGGACCTGCGACAGCAAGTGCGCGTAGCCAATGTGATTTGAGTGCAGTCAAGTGACTTTATTTTTATTAGCACAAATTAATGAACTTGAAATGCCCGCAAAACAACATTTATTACAAGCTGCTGGTGAAATTTTCGAAATTAGAAAGTCAACTGATTTATGAACGTGCCGTGACTGAAGATTAGGCAAAAATGAATGGACTATGCAATAGAGTATATAAGCATTCAATACCCTTTAAATCTTTTTAGTTCTTTTAACTTTGCTTACAGATTTACCAGACCCTAACCTCTGTCCCTCCCCCGCCCCCAAGTGGCTCATTAATGAGCGCAAACGATGCATTTGATGGCAATGCAATCAACAGATAAAAGAGCGAGAAAGTTTAATTGCAGCTTTTTAGCTTAAAAGCAAAAGTACGCCGTAATTATATATATGTGTGTGTGTGTGTGTTTTTCTAGCCGTACACACGCAGTTCGTTGGGCGTTGGGGCGAGCGAGAGGTGCGAACCATGACGCATGCGCCTAATTGTGGCAGCAACGAAGCTCGCGTGGAAAACGCGAAAGAAACATTCGAAAACCCTTTAAGACTGCAAATGGGAAATTTATAAAACATCTTTTAACTAACATAAATATTTAATTATTTATTACTCCAGTTTTAATTAAATGAAATTGTAAAAGACATAAAATATAAAGTACTTTTATATTAAAATTATTTATATACTTAAGATATTTAATATAAAATAAGGAATATTTATAACGAATATCTCTTAAAGAATAGTTTAAACAATAAAATTAATTAATACATTTATATATTTCTAGATGAGTCGTTAGATTGTATTAAATGTAAAAAAATGTAACTTCAGCTAGATAACTTATAAAAATAACTCTTACATTAATTAATTTTACATTTATTTTATTTTATTTACTTTATTGAATTATATTATTGAATTATTTTCTTAATTCTAATAATTTTCTATTTTAATAGTATTTAGAATTAAATAAATACATGGTCTCAAAACAGTTCAGCTTGAAGTAAAAGATGGTTATAAGTAGCTCATTATTAATACCTATTTAAATATAATTTATATTGTTTTAAATCTATTTTTTATTTAATTAAACTTTATTGTAGAAAGATCTGATTTCTAAAACTAGTTTTGAATAATTTTTATAGCCTGTTGATGGTTATAAGTATCCTATTTAATATAGTATAGTATATATACATATATAGTATAATATAGTATACTTCTTAGAAATTCATTTAGATTTAAGTAGTGTTTGTATAACTTGAAGATGTTTACTTATTTTATATAAACTGCTTCATTAATTTATAATACCCTCTCGTAAGTGTATAAGGGCAACCTCGAATAAAGGTCGCATGCAAACAACCAAGAGCAACAACAACAACAACAACCAGCAACAACGAGGGTTGCCATTGTCTCTGCTTATGTGACTTATTTATATGGCCTGCATTGTTGTTGTCGTCAACAACGCTTGCAACTTAAGCAAATCGCATTCTCATTACTTAGTCAAAGAGACACAGACAGAGAGAGAGAAAAAGACAGAGAGAGAGAGAGAGAGAGGGAGACAGAGAGGCATCCATTAACGTCAGGCGCGCGTTAAAAATCGATAGATAGATACTCGTGGACGCCAACGAAGAAGCTTGCAGCAAGTCGCAGCAAGTCGCAGCAGGGCGAGGCAAACTGCGGCGATCCTCGTTGCGGCGACGGCGGCTGAGATCAAAGGGAGCGCGAAAAACCACCATCATCTTCTTAAAGGTGGTAATTATGTCTCTCGGCCTGGTCAAAGGGTTCTTGGCCACATAGGATCTTGCGCTGATCAGTGATCGCTGATCAGTGATCAGGCTGCGCGCTGCCAGTGAAAGCTTCACAGTAAATTTGTACGCACTTGTGGGCAACCAAAATGGCCGCCGGCCGTTGGCTCGAAACCCCAAATTTAAATTAAATTTAAGTAGCCCCACAGCGTTCCAGGGGCCCCCTCGTCATAACTCAGCTGTCAGCTGCATGTCACTTCTGCGGCTACCGTCGATCGCAATTAGTTTGAAATATTATTATCGACACGTACTCCACATTCACATCCACATCCACATCCACATACGCCGGATCCGCTCCGGAGTGCCTTGTGGCAAGCTGCGGCCGCACCACAATTAGCCTCAATTGAGTGGAAGCCGCATTCGTGTTAAACTCTTTGACCACATCTCGCACTTTGCGGCACTTGCCACAGTTTAGGTTGCCCCCTCCCCAACCCCGTTTCCCCCTAGTCGAATACATATGCGTATGCGTTTCGGGTACTCACATTCACGTTCGGGTACTCAATTGAAAAGCTGCTGACAAAAGTTGTCATTGATGATCTTACCGCTAGTTGAAAATCAAATTGCGCCATTAAGTGCTGGCAATTAGTGTGGCCAGACTCAGACAAAGACGGAGACGAAGATGGAGACGGAGACGGAGACGAAGACGGAGACGAAGACACAGACAAAGTTGGTTTATTCTTCATGCACTCAAAGAAATTATGGAGAATTGTGCGATCTTAAATCTAACATTCCCCTGTAAATATGTAAAGAATGTTTTTATATTAATCAAAGAACAAAATGTTTATTTAATTCTTTGAGCTAACTTCTTATTCAATAATCGATTGAATTAATTTTAATTTCAATTAAATTAAGTAAATTATTAAATTTATGAAATACTATCTCTGAACTTTATTTACGCTGCCCTCAAAGTCAAAATAAAAAATACTTTCGTTGTAATAAAATCTTTACTTGTATTGGAAATAAAAGAAAAATGGATATGAAAACTGCGGTTGGGATCAGCTTAAAGTTTAACTGTTTGTTTGGGAAACTGCTTTATTTAATGGGTTATTAAATATTTCATTTTATGATACATAAAATTGGGAATGTTGATCTTTATTTCAGTTTTATATCAAATTAAAATTGTGCTGCTTTTTAGGACAACTTTAATAAAGGCTTAAATTTATGTGTAAATAATTATTAAAAATTAAAATTGTTTGAGAACAAGCTTGAAACACATTTTTAAGCTATATTTAAAAATAAGCATTTTAAATTTTAGTTTGATTTGTAGCAGATAAATGCAATTTATATTTTTAAGATAAGACTGAACTTATACTTTTTTGTTTAATAAAATGTAATCACATATTCTGTTAAAACTGTCAATGCTTAATTGACTCATATATTTCTTCGAGTGTAGCTGTTATAGACTCATATGGAAGCGGCCTGCCAAACGGTAGTGGAACGTTACTTTTTTCAATTATGAATAGAGAATGATTGTTTCGTGCCGTGCTGAATGATGGATGAATGCGATGCCAAGCTCCCCAAAAAAATAACGGTGAGGGGGGAGGGGGGGCAGTCATTGGGCCTAATGGGCAGCAATAGAAATACCCGCGTTGAAGGCGGCGTTAATTAATTTGTGACAGACAAAGCGACAGAAGCGACGACGAGACAAAGGCAGCCAAAAAAAAAAAAAGAGAGAGGGAGAGAAAGAGACAGCGCTTATTAATTAGACAATAAGCCACAGTTAGAGGCCCCTTCAAAAAACGCTCGTGAATGCGGTTACGAGTGCGGTGAGTGTAAATGTGAGTGCGAGTAATAAAAGCTGAAAGCTAAAAGCGCAATTATCAATAATAATATGATATTATAATTTAAGTAAATGCTTCGCTCGCCACAGGCCCCACAAATTACAGGTGTACATAACTCCGCTCTTGCTTCCCTCTCTTTCTGCGCCCTTCTCTTTCTGTTTCACAAATATTTTGTCACAATATTGGAGTTGTTTGTGTTTGTGAATTCATTTCATTAATTTATTTTTGAGTGGCAAAAAGTGAAATATAAATGCAAACAGTCAAAACAGGCTATGACGAACAGGCAATAAATGAAATAAAACAAATTATTCAGCTATTATAGGAAACTAAAAAAAATTTATTGACTTAAGCAAACAATTTAACTATCACTTTTAATTTTTCACAATCTTTTCTCTTTAGCGTATTTTGACTGTATTTGCGCACTAAATGCTTCTGTGTGTGTATGTGTGTGTGTAAAAATGACGACAGCCGCGCGGCAAACAGAAAATTACACTGAAATTATAGCAACAATTATTTTCAAATTGAATTACATCCAATTACAAATAAAATGAAATGCAGATGGCATGAAGATAGCGACGCTCCCATTCAGCATAATGGCGTCGGAGGACAGAACCGACAGAAAACACAGCTCCGCCACGCCTCCTCCCCCGCAGCTGCTGGTGGGCGTTGCATTGGCGTGGGTGAGGCAGTGTGAGCGCGAGAGAGAGAGAAGAAAAACCAATTAGAGTCGTGGCCCGCGCTGCCTGCGGCTGTCACAGTCGGGCGGTGTCGGCTCATAAGTTATTATCCTGCAATTAATTTGGCTAAATGTTGCTCTGCCGCTGGCGTTGCGCACACTGCGTCGGCGCGCAGCGCAAGCGCCTGAACGCGTCGCGCTGATTGGCTGCAGCCACTCGATGACGTCACGCTTGCCAAACCGATGCAAGACACGCCTGCAAGGCGACCGCACGAGCGAGAGTGTGCCAGAGAAAGAGAGGGAGAGAGCGAGAAAGAAAGCCAGAGAGCGCAGCAAAGCGCAGTGCGAACAAAGTGTTAGCTTGCAACTTGTGTGATGTTCGATGTTCGACGTTGCAGTTGCCAGAGAGTTGCAGACGCATTGAACGAGGGAAATATAGGATTTCTTGTTTATTTTTAATCAGAATAAATTTAAGTATCTGATTTTTTCAATAATGAGAAAGAGAGAGAGAAGGAAAGGAAGAGAGCGCAACTTGTGCAATGTTTGATGTTCGACGTTGCAGTTGCCAGCGTATTGCAGACCAATTGAACAAGGGAAATTAAAAGGTATATTCAATATGCATGTATGTATATTTAGCATTCCAGACAGAGTTTGCCTGGCTTTAACCTAAGCTGACCTAATCTAATCTACACTCAGTCACATACTAACCATTACTTAATTGGTCAAATTTAGATGAAAAGAAAAACAGTTTCCCACTAGATTTGCAGCCCACGCAAAAAGATCTTTTGTGGAATGTTTAAATGCCTTAACTTTCAATCGAAATCAATTTCTGGTTAACATAAAGTTAAAGCCAAGCATTTTTTATAGATGCTATCGTAATGCTCGATTAGTTTAATTAAGATAAAAGTGAGTTTCCAATTGTTGCTTTGGCTTTCACGCGCTTATCGGGAAAATGGTGGAAACCTTTTAGGCCACGACCTGTGTGGCAAATTAAAATTCAATTTTTCAAAATCTCAAATCAACATTTTTGGGCCACGATGCACAAATTGAATGTGAGTTGAGTTAATTCGATTTAGATTTTAATAAAAAGGAAAACCTTTGTTCTTTCTCCTCCTCCTTGTTGTTGTTGTTGCGTGTGTTAATGACGCTTTGCAAATGCAACAAATGGCCAGGACTCGTCCAGCATTGTCTTCAAGCTGGCCAAGGATGCGTGTCAAATGGGCCTGACAAAGGCAATTGGCACAGGTTTGCCAGCAGGTCTAGGAAAACTCATTACGAAGCGTGTGATAATCCACAGCCAGCGAACAAAAGGACACATTAGCCACACGTAGTTAGCGCAGCGCAGGTCCTTCGGCGTAGGTGGCTAATGGTTCGCACTTTAGCTTTGGTCAATGCCTTTCACACCTCCCCGCGCCGAAGCGTGAAGAATCGCAAACGAGAACTCGCCTCGGCTCGACTCGGCTCGGCTCAGCTCAGCTCAGATCCTTTTGTCTCTGCCCATCCTTCCTTTGATCCTTTGATCTTCGATCTGCGCCGATACGCAATACGCACACAGGTGTCAGAAGCTAAGCCCGGCCAATAGCCGTGCCGCAATTAGGCCCTAATACGCATTCCCAGTTTTATAATTGTGTTAAAATCTCGCGCTCGCATTTCACCAGAATCCATCTCCTTTTAACCGTTGCAATCTGATCCAATCCAATCCGATCTGAACTGAGATTCTAGGCTAATTTACACATTTCAATGAAGCGGCGACCCAGTTGATTGACTACGAGATGCCCTGTACTTAGTTTATACACTCTTGGGAATGTTGTAGGGCAAGTTTTCTGCTAGAGAAAAATCATGTGAAATATGATTATCTAGATATTATATTATATTAAATAAACATTCTAATATTTACAATAGATAATATTCCTCATGGTATATACGTTATTGAAGCTGTTGATTATTCAGGATCTTTCCTCCACTCAGTTAATAACATACCCTGTAAATACTCTACAAAATTTACCTCATTTAATCTATTTTAAAGTAATTTTTAAATAAATTAAATATAATGTGGAAATATCTTCTGAATTGGGACTCTCATATACGTATATATATATATATATGTATATATGTTAAAGTAATTTTATAAAACATTTAACTATTAAAATTATTTTATAAAGTTCTTATAGTCTTTCCTTAAGTAGAAAAATCTTTTTATCTTGCCTTTTTTTAACATTTCAGCTTATAATATAGCTGGGATTATTTGTTAAAATTAATTAAATAAACTAAATAAAAATATTGTATATATAAATATGCTATTTTTACTAAAAGAAGTCTCTTTCTTTTTTGCCGTTAAGCGATTTCTAACTAAAAGAGAAATATGCTCAACATAATCTTGATAAATAATTAAATTAGACCTTTAACTTAGCCTGTTTAACTTATTTAAATTCAAATATATATATAAATATATGTATATTCTTTATATACTCCTGCCCTTCGTCTTTTGCAGACACAAGACCACTTTTAACAAATCTAGGGTATTTAAATAATGCCTCAATTGGCAGCCAATTTCCACTTTCCACACTCAACATTTTCACACTCTCCGCTTCTAATCTCAATCTCCGTCCCAGTCTCAGCATCTGGATCTGTCCATTATCACGACCCCGTATTAATCTCCATTATTTGGCGCTACGCCCAAAAAAAAAAAAAAATGTCTGTCAAAGCATTTGCGGCTTTCAACGCGGAAGCAATAAAAACTCAAATTACTTTTCGTTTACATCCTGCAAGGGACTTCTTCTGCTTCTTCTTCTTCTTTTTTTTTTTGGATGCCATGTTAATGACAGCAATTAATTTTCACTTCGCCCACACACACACACACAGACAGATTGTGTGAGTGTATCTTTAGCTTAGTCAAACAAATCAAGAGACATATTTTTATTGTCGCCTGGGAGCGATTAAAAGCGGCCCAAAAGTCCAAGCCGAAAGCTGCGACGAATTCTGATCCCTTATCCCTTTTCCTCACTTTCACCACCCCCTCACTCCCCACACTGTTGCTGTCTCTGTCGCGCCCACGCTGTGCTGATTTATGTCCTGGCGTCGCAATAAATTTCCGCTCTCCAGGTGCTGAACCCCATAAATCAATCCATTAGTTTTCCGCTTTCCCGATTTGTTGACTTTGGGGCGACTTTTGTTGACTGAAAATTCGACGCAGCGATTTTGGACTTTGGCATTTGAGTGACAATAAATTATGGCCGTGATTAGTCTGAATTTGGCAAATGCGAATGCAAATGCAAATGCGGAAAACTCGCTGTCAATAATATTCCCACAGCGGCAGTGAAGACTTTCCCAACTGGACGCAAAAACTTTTCTCACGTTCGGAAAAAATTGAAAAATCAGCAACGAATTTGCCGATTCGCAAATTGCGACAAAATGACGCGAGCTGGCCAGATTAGCCGGTGCGAATAGATCGCCGCAGGGTATGCAGCAGAAGAGGCATGCAACACAGGTGGCAATGTGGCCATTATGGCTAATGGGCAAACGCGAACGCGAACGCGAACGCGACGGCGGCCAAAATGAGTTAAGCCAACAAGAAGTAAGCCATAAAAAAGACAAAGCCGTCATTTTTCTAATGAAGCAGCGGCGACTTTTGCTTGAGGTCCAAGAAGCCAGTTAAAGACTTTAGTTGCGCCTTTAAAGCCAAGTTAGCTCGGCCAATCAGGCAGCTGCGCCGAACTTCAAAGCCCACAACAATCAGACAGTTGCGCGGATATGAGCCGCTTAACAAACACACACACACAGATACACACACACACACACAGATACACACACGCACTGTGCTTTGATAAATGAGCAGACAGGCGTACAAAGTGGAGAATAACGAGCAAAGAACAGGCTAACAAAGAGCGAGAGAGTAACAGAGAGAGTGAGAGAGAGAGAGGGAGAAACTGTGTGTGTGTTTGTGTAAAGCAGGCTTAATCACATTGCTTGGCCATTGGCCAGGCGGCACAAGATCAAAAGGCGCGCTTTGGCTGTTAGATGTGGCTAGCTTGGTGGTCGCCGAAGTGGCCAAGACTGTGGCTAGAATGATGGCTAGCTAATTGGCAGGTAGCCGATGCTGCTGCTGATGCTGTTGCTGTTGCTGATGCTGACGCTGCAGCCAAATGACATGCCAATGCCAACAACAACAACAACAACAACAACAACAAAAAGCTCTTCCTCTCGCCAAATGCGATCTTTTCTCATTCCCATGACATCTCGATCGTCAGCGGAAGTGCCAGCCTGACAGATCAGACCCAGCTCCTACCCTACCTACCACCTTCCCTCCCCTTCCCCCTGCCCCACCCTTTTTTGGTTGCAAAATGTGACAAAGTGACAAGTCAAAAAAAAAAACAAAATAAGAAAACTCTGTCAAATTAAAGTCAGTCACGAAAGCAAAAACAAAAAAAAAGAGGAAGCAGAAGATTCCCCAAAGCGCGGCGTCTCACGATATCATTAGCATAACTGTCACAGCCAGCGGCTAGCGGCGCCTCCCGGCGGCGTCTCCCGGCGGCGTCTCCGCCAAACGTGCCACGCATCGCTGCCAAGCAGACAAATTTTGCTGGCTTGAATAACGACAAACGAATTCGCGGTAGACATTAAATGCAGAGTTTATATATTATATACACTCAAAAAAAAAATTGGAACTCGAAACTCGAAATTAATGCTGTAGAAAAAGCGATCAATTCTTACTTATATACATATTTATTTATTCTATACACTCGGAGATTTTTACGAGTCTCTAAACAGTAATTATTCTATATACATATGAACAATATATAAAGTACTATACACTCAGAGAAAAAGTGTGCAGATCAAGGCCTATAAATTTCATATAATATAATATAAAAAAGTTTGAAATTAAAATTCTGAGTTGAAGATCTTTTTCCATTATTGAGCAGTAAAGAAAACTTATATATACAATAATTAGTTTTTATATGATAAACTTTATAAAATAAACAAATAAACAGTTCACATTAAATATATATACATATACATATATATATCTATACATACTCTATAAAATTTAAACCCAGACAGAAAATCTTTTTTGAAGAACTTTTCGCTCAGTATTAGAAAAAATCATATAGTATATATACATATACTAATATAGAAAAATATTGAATGAAAAAAAACAAAAGCTGAGAAAACTCTTCACTTAAATAAACACACATTAAATATATATACATACAAGTATATATGTATGTATATACCCTATATTTCAAGTACTTGACACTAAAAGTCAAACCCATTCTGAAAATTATTTCTGCATATTTGAAATTAAAATCCCAGTAGTTAATACTTTTATTTAATAATATATTTTATTATGTCAAAAAAGTAAGCAACAATGCTTAGAATGATTATTTAACTTTAGTCCATTTTCTGTTATTCTAAAAATAATTGTTGAATCAAGAAAACTTTTTAGTTAATATTAGCTGAAAAAAAATAAACAAATAATTAAATAATTAAAAAATTATAAATCAAAAGATATTAATAATTAATAAAAAAATATGTAAATAAATAAATAAAAAAAAATATTAATAAAAAAAAATAAAATAAATAATAATATATAAAGAAATAAATTTGCTTATTTAAGAGATTAAACAAGGGATTTTTTTTATGGATATGTATAAGTATTATTATAAATATATTAATAAATAAATAAATATATAATAAATAGAATAAAGGGATTTTTTTATGGATATGTATTATTATATATATTTTATTATAAGTTAATTTATTGTACTACCAGTAAAATTTAAGATTTGTTTTTTAAGTATTATCTGCAGTGCTGTCAGCTTGCGTCAGTCATCAGCAAGGAGACACAAATGAGGGACATCCTGCGTGGAAATGCAGGACACGGCACTTCCCAAGCATCCTTTGCAGGTGCCACCAAAGGAGCGCGGCAAATGAGAAACTAATTGCCACAAAAAGACAACAACAACAACAACGAGAACAACAACTATCAAAACACACTTGCAACGCCCACTCGACCAGTTGTCAGCCTAAAACAACAAATAAAGCAATCAAAGTGAGCAACCTTTAGGGCATGGCAGGGGTAGGGTAGGGGCCGGGTATGCCGAATTGTAGGCAGCATATGTTCTCACACGCGGCACCTTTGTCCATCGGCAAAAACACTCGAAGAGAAAACAAATTATGGTATATTTATAAACGTCAAAATAGCCAAAAAAATACAAAAAAAAATAAAAAAAGGAGCCAAGGGGAAAGTTGCCTTAAGATGCAGTTTTATGACTGGGCCACAGTTTGACATTTGGCTAGGAATTGATTCCGTGTGAATAGAAACATCAAATAGAGGCAGGAGGAGCTGAAGGAGGCAGCCTTCAAAGGGGCACAGATCGTAAAAATCAAAAATAAAAAAAAACACCGACAGTTTCACACTCGCCTTTTTTATTCTTCTCTATTTTTTTTGGTAATAAAAAATTAAACGGTAGCTAGTTAAGGCCGCATTCTGGGAGCTGGCATTGTTTGCATTTCTTGCTCCGCTGTTGGCATTTTCATTAACAAATGAACTTTTCGTGGAAACTCGCAGGTGACGGCGGCGGCTTTGATGCGATTCCAGGAACAAAGCGGCCAACAAGGGGAAAACTTGGCCAAAATACAGATTGCGGCTAATTAAAGCAGAAGCTTTCAATAAAATAAATTTTAATTTATGCATTTGTTCCGGTCGATGCTAAAAGATAGGCCTTAAATAATTATATATATACATACATACATACACATATATATATATATATATATTGATTGCTTGATTGATGGGCAAAGAGTTTTTGGCAATTTGTGTAAATAAATTACGAACTAATCATTTCGTTGGGTGAGGGGGTGGGGGAGGGAAATTAATCAAAAATCGACAATTTGGGTGCCTAATTAAAATGTTTACGCAGACGAATAATTCGTTCGGCAATGAATATTCATTTGACAGATTCACAATCTCGATGTTTCAAATGAATTAAATTAAAATCGAAAAGCAATGAAGAGCAATGAATAAAATGTTTAAACTTAATTAATTGCTTGCTAGTCCAAAATAGTCAAAAGAAGCCGCTTCAACGGTAGCCAACAAACACACACACACACACACACACACACACACACAACACACACACACACTTGGGCAGCGAAAAATGCAAAGTTGGCCATAATAAATTCCATATAACGATCGAAATTAGTGGCAACAACAACAACAACAACAACATGCAACTAATCACAGTTTATTAGTGCGCTGTTGTTGTTGTTGTGGTTGGCACCTGTGACAGCATCGAAATTCAGCTGTCGTCTCTAACGACCAACCAAAAATAAAAAAAAATAAAATAATTGCCATCGAATATCGTAAATAAGTCATCAACTGTTTTGATTGCCCATATTTTTTGCGCTTTCCTACAGTAGTCACTGCCAAAGAGGGAACGGTTTGAAACCAAGTGAGAATGCCCAAAAAATATGTTAACAATGTATTGCCTAGTTTAAAAATTACTTTAAGAGCTTCTCCTTTATTTAACTATTTTTAATGAATTTTCTATAGAGAATTTTTATTTCTTTAGCTTGGCTTAAAATTGGTCTTCGCTAGAAGAATAATTTACATATATGTATATAAATATTTTTATTTATTTTAATTACTTAAACTATGAACTGCTAATATTATTCTTAATTTTTGTAAGTAAATAATAATAGTTCATATATATTTTTGACTGGTTTTTAATCTCTGTTTATAAGTATTATAAGTTTTATAAGTATTCTATTATCAATACATTATATATCCTTTTAGGAAGCCTGGTTTTAAAACTATAAAATGTCTGAATAAATTTGCATTCGTTTACCCTATTCTCAGTTCACTAAAATAACAGTGCTGGAAATAAGTAAGTGCACCAAATAAATATTCTTATAAACTTAATCTTTCCACAACTCAAAATTAAATATATTTAGTAGCTCAATAAAAAGTCGCTTCTATTATAAATTACCATTCCCACTTAGGCAGTCTCTACTGTACGCCGCCACCATTTTGGTGTTGAGCATTTAATTTCGTAGAGATTTAATTGACTGAGCGCCATTAAATAAAAATGGAGATGAGATTTATGCTGCAATTTGTGCGAAAATTATGTTAATTGTCGCCGCGGGGGCAGAAATAGGCGGAGCGAGGGGGGTTCGAGGAGTCGCCGCGAATGCAGCTGAGCGCGAAAATCAAATGTGAATATAATGAAAGTGAGGGAGCGGGAAAAAGAAGAAAAGAAAGGAAGGGCGGGGGGGGGGGGGGGGGGGGGGGGGGGGGGGGGGGGGGGGGGGGGGGCGATTTTTGCCGCTATCTGTTGGCCAAGTCTATAGTTAGCCCGCCGCATTGGACGCGCTGTCAATCAATAGACCCGCAAAGGCAGCTGCAAGTTGGCCCTCAGATTGGGCCCATTGTCCTTTTGGCAAAAAAGGCGCTCTAATGAGTTTTCGATTAGGTGTGACAACCCTCTTCCTCTCTCTCTCTCTCTCCCCTTCACTCTCTCTCTCTCACTCTCAGTCTCCCTCGTGTCCTGCTCTTCCAGTCGAGTGCGCAGATTTAATTTGTTTACATTAAAATGACATAAATTCAAGTACAGTTGAGCGCATCCTGGCAGTTTCCACGCTGGGGCATGTGGCAGGTTCACGGGGCATGCTTAGTCATGTCGCATGCGCCAAGCGCGGCGTCCATTTCCGGTGGCCTGCCTGTACAGGTATCGCTGGCACTCGCCATTTTCACACTCATGCGGCTAATGAGCAATAAAGCTAAATGAAAATGCCGCCGCGGAAAACGCAGCTAGCAAAAAGCTGAAGAAAAACACAAACGACAAACAGACACGAAACGAGAACATCCCAAAGGGGTTGTAGCGACTACTCAATACTCTGTGTGTTTTGAACTTAAGGCAAAAAGTTGAATGCAGTTTCTTTTATATCATTAGGAATTTGGGTTAAAGGGGTGTTTTAGTTTTGAGCTTCTTTATGTTAAGCACTTAATCAGGCATATTCGAAACCACATAAGATAGACAAATGTGTTCTATGAAAAAGTAATCAATTTATTTTTATTATTATAATTATTATTATTATTTTTTTGTAGTATACATATTATATTAAATCCCTTTAACTCATCTCACTGTTCTCAAAAACTACAATAAAAAGTGATGTAAACTTTTTTACTAAAGATTCTTGAATAGCAAAAGCTGAAGTATTTCTTTATTTGCCTTTGATCTCCAGCCCCATTTCATAAAAATCCATAATATTTTATATTAATATATTGGTTTTTAGGGATTTCATAAATATTATTAAAGTTTAAGCTATCAAATTTAGTTGAGTAGATTGTCTTTCATATTTTTTTATTTTATTGAATTTTTTTAACCATTCCCAAAACTTCTTCATCTTCCTAAACGCTTATTGATCTTAACATAAATTGATATAGTTCCGAAAAAATGTTAAAGATAAAAGGAGAACACACGCAAGCTAATATGCACTAATAATAGGCACTTTGTGTAAAGAGCATCGACAGACAGATGAAGCCTGCTAATAAATGGCTTAGAGATATATATGTAGATTTATTTTCTGATATGAAAATGTCCCAAAGTAACTTAAAGCAAGAAAAGAACTAAGAAAGGAAAATATGCTTGTTAATATTTAAAAAAAAGAGAGCAATGGAGGAGGAAGAAGAAACCTACACTCAAGAGAATATTTATTTAAATAGGTACAAAATGTACTAAAAAGGGAGCTAATCATATATAAAAAAAAATTGAACTGCCAGAGGAAAAATAAAAAAGTAAAAAAGAGAAATATATTTAAACAGTCCCAAATGGAACTAATAACAAGAAGGAGATCAAATAAAAGCTAATATACCCCTTGTCACCTCGTAAAGAGAAAATTGAAAGTAAAAGGAGACTAACAAAGCCCCAAAAGGAAGCTAATATACCCCTTGACACATGGTAAACAAAGAGGGGCATTCTCAGCCAAAGAAGCCTTCGCACAAAAGAACGAAGCCAACAAATCGATTTGGTCAATTTGTTATTGTTGCAGTTGCGACTCTTCAACTGGATGCTGGCTGCCCCCCCTTCCCCCACCCCCTCTCCTCCGCTCTCGCAGACGCCCCTGTGCTTTTTGCGAGGCCAGAGAGCGCGAGAACAGCGTGCAAAAGTGGAGTCTGCGCCGGCAAAGTTGAAACGTGGCGGCATCCTTTGATCAGTTCATATTATAAAATACTATGGTCACGCCTTAAAGGCATTAAACGAGATGGCGCTCAGCTCCACACACACACACACACACACATACAGAGAGGGTTGTGTGTGTGTGTGTGTGGCAATAGATTCCAGCTTGCAAGTTCTCTTTGCGGCTTCCTCGTGAACAGCAACAAGCTTCCCCCCTCCCTCCCCCTTCCCCTTCCCAATTGTTTCCACATATGGATGCGCAAAAAAAAAAAAAAAGAAAAAAAGAAAAAAAAAAAAAAAAAC